>ONZH01000339.1:0-214335 GCA_900303285.1 Rhinella marina
GCGTCAGCCTGTCGGCACTGTCGGTTGACAGGCGGCTGCGCTTATCGGTTATAATGCCCCCGGCTGCGCTGAACACCCTTTCTGATAGCACGCTGGCGGCAGGGCAGGCAAGCACCTCCAAGGCGTACAGGGACAGTTCCAGCCACGTGTCCAACTTGGAGACCCAGTAAGTGTAGGACGCCGAGGGATCGGGGAGGACAGGGTTACGGTCTGCCAGGTACTCCCGCAACATCCGCCGATACTTGTCCCTCCTGCTGATAGCGGGCCCCGCAGTGATGGAAGTTGCACGAGGGGGTGCCATGAACGTGTCCCACACCTTGGAGAGTGTTCCCCTGGTGGCTGTGGGCCTGATGGATGTTGTGGGACTCTGGGAGACCCTCTCCTCTCTGCCGCCAGCGATGGTGGGTGGGAAAATCTCCATCATGTTCTGCACGAGTTCCCTCTGGTATTCCAGCAATCGATTCGTCCTCTCCTCTACCGGAATAAAAGAGGAGACGTTATCTTTATACCGGGGGTCCAGGAGTGCGAAGACCCAGTACAGTTTGTTCTCCACTATCCGGACAACACGTGTGTCCCGGGAAAAGCAGCCCAGCATGAAGTCAGCCATGTGTGCCAGACTCTGAATAGGCATGACCTCACTGCCCCCACCAGAAGGATCACTTGCCATTTCCTCCTCTTCCTCTTCCGCCTCCTCTCCGCCCCATCCGCGCTGAACCAATGGGACGCACACAGCCTGACTGCTACCCTCGCCGCCAGCATCCTCCTCCTCTTCCACAGCCACCTCCACGTCGTCCTCCTCCTCATCCTCCTCCTCCTGCAACTGCCACCGTGAAGCAGACAAAAGTGTGGTCTGACTGTGTAGCTCCGTTGCGTCTCCTCCTACCCCCGTCTCCTCTGCGTGCAATGCGTTCTCCCTTATTGCGATGAGCGATTCTTTAAGGACGCCTAGGAGCGGATGGTTACGCTCACTATAGCGTCCTCGCTGCTGACCTTCTTGGTGGACTCCTCAAAGATACGCAGTACATCGCATATGTCTGCCATCCATGGCCACTCGTGGTTGGCAAAACTGAGGGAGCTGAGTTGGAGGCACGCGTGGATTCATAATCTGGTACTCCATCAATGCCTCTCTGCTGCTCACACACCCTGGCCAACATGGAATAGGTGGAATTCCAGCGAGTCGGCAAGGATCGCCACAACAGCCGATGTTCAGGCAAATGGAGGCGTTGCTGGCAGTTTTTTTAAGCTAGCAGCAGCTTACAGTTGACTTACGAAAGTGAGCGCACAAGCGGCCGCACTTTCACCAGTAAGCTCTGCCAGGTTGGGTGTAAGTCTTCAGAAAATTTTTGGACTACCAGATTAAAAACGTGGGCCAGGCATGGTACGTGATTGAGTTCGGCAAGCTCCAGAGCCGCCACCAGGTTACGGCCGTTTATCGCACACGACCATGCCTGGTCCTAGCTGCAGCGGCGACAGCCACATCTCCGTCTGCTGCAATATGGCGTCCCTCACCTCTGGGGCGCTGTGCTTCCTGTCGCCCAAGCTGATGAGCTTTAGCACCGCCTGCTGACGTCTCCCCGCGCCAGTGCTGCAACGCTTCCAGCTAGCGGCTGAGGGAGATGTTAAGGCACAGGAGGAGGAGGAGGAGGAGGAGGGGGTTTATAAGAAACCCATGCTGGCAATCTTGGGCGGGGGTGGTAGGTAGGCCGTCTCTGTTTGCGACCCCGTCCCCGCTTCCACTACATTCACCCAGTGTGCCGTCAAAGAGATGTAGCGTCCCTGGCCGCAAGTGCTTGTCCACGAGTCGGTGGTCAAGTGGACCTTTGCGCTGACTGCGTACCTCAGGGCCCGCCTGATGTTACGCGACACGTGCTGGTGCAGGGCGGGGACGGCACTCCGGGAAAAGTAGTGGCGGCTGGGGACGGAATAGCGAGGTGCGGCAGCCGCCATCAGGTCGCGGAAGGCCTGCGTCTCCACAAGCCTAAACGGCAACATCTCCAGGGCCAGCAGTTTGGAGATGTGGCAGTTTAAGGCTTGGGCTTGGGGGTGACTCGAGGCGTACTTCCGCCTGCGGTCGAACGCCTGCGAGATGGACAGTTGTTGGGACGAGGAGTGTGAGGGTGCAGGCGAAGAGGCGGGGGAAGGGGAGGCTGAAGGAGAAGGCCCCAAAGTAGCCGAGGCAGAGGCAGATGTGGAGGTGTCCTGGCTGGAGGTCTGGACCGCAGTGGCAGCACACAACAAAGGGGAAGAGGCAGTGGCAGCAGGACCGGGCGCAGTTTGTATTGCGTTTGCTCTCTCCCACTCAGCCCAGTGCTTGCTTCCAAGTGACGCCGCATGCCTGAGGTGGTCAGATTGCTCTTCTCAGAGCCCCTACTCAGTTTTTGAGTGGCAGAGTGTGCAAACCGCGCTCAGTTTGTCATCCGCACAAACATTAAAAAATCTCCACACCACAGAAGTACGAGGCCTCGATGGGGAGCTTCGCGCGACTGCCCGCTGCCGGGAAACAGCTTCGGCCGTGCTGGCTGTCGGCCTCACTACTTTGTCTGGACTGTCCTCTGCCCTCTGGACATCCCTCTGCCTGTGGACATCCCTCTGCCTGTGGACATCCCTCTGCCTCTTGACATCCCCTCTGCCTCTGGACATCCCTCTGCCTCTGGACATCCCTCTGCCTCTTGCTGCCTTTTTCGGTGCTGCGCAGACCACCACCTCTCCACTGCTTTCCCCGCTGGACATCACCCCTGGCCAAGTGGGGTCGGTCATTTCGTCATCCACCACCTCCTCTTCCTCACTCTGCTCCTCCTCCTGCCCACTGGACATTCCAACAGCCTCCCTTGATGGCAACTGCGTCTCATCATCATCATCGCTCATGATAACAGATGCTGGTTCAGGGTCCACATCAGCAGGAGATGGCGAAAACTCAAGGGTTTGGGCATCACTACAAACAAATTCCTCTCCTAGCTCCTGGGATTCTTCCGGCACATCTGAAAAAGGACCCGAAAAGAGCTCCTGGAAGAGCTCGGCTATCCATTGCACCACCTGTTCAACCTGCTCAGGCCTCAACAGCGGTGTAACCCGCCCCCTGCTTAACTGTCCCATAAAGGCAGGGATTCTGGATGAGCGGGATCCTGGCTGACCCTCACCAGCACGCATTGTATCCCCACTGGCTTCAACAAGGCCCCCAACAGCATTTCCGCGCCCCCGTCCTCGTCCACGTCCTATTCCGCTAGCCCCCCGCCGCATTTTTTTTTTTTTTACAATATTTTGCCTTCACAGCCGTGAAATTAGTTTGCAAGAGAACGCACAGTACAGTTGCCAGTTAAGGCCTATATATTGTATTTTTCAAGGTACACAGCCGTGTACTAAGTGATCAGACGGTGTGTATGAACAACAGTTATGAGAAATTACTTTGCAAGAGAACGCACAGTACAGTTGCCAGTTATAAGGCCTATATATTGTATTATTCAAGGTACACAGCCGTGTACTAAGTGATCAGACGGTGTGTATGAACACCAGTTATGAGAAATTACTTTGCAAAGAGAACGCACAGTACAGTTGCCAGTTAAGGCCTATATATTGTATTTTTCAAGGTACACAGCCGTGTACTAAGTGATCAGACGGTGTGTATGAACAACAGTTATGAGAAATTACTTTGCAAGAGAACGCACAGTACAGTTGCCAGTTAAGGCCTATATATGGTATTTTTCAAGGTACACAGCCGTGTACTAAGTGATCAGACGGTGTGTATGAACACCAGTTATGAGAAATTACTTTGCAAGAGAACGCACAGTACAGTTGCCAGTTAAGGCCTATATATTGTATTTTTCAAGGTACACAGCCGTGTACTAAGTGATCAGACGGTGTATATGAACAACAGTTATGAGAAATTACTTTGCAAGAGAACGCACAGTACAGTTGCCAGTTAAGGCCTATATATTGTATTTTTCAAGGTACACAGCCGTGTACTAAGTGATCAGACGGTGTGTATGAACAACAGTTATGAGAAATTACTTTGCAAGAGAACGCACAGTACAGTTGCCAGTTAAGGCCTATATATTGTATTTTTCAAGGTACACAGCCGTGTACTAAGTGATCAGACGGTGTGTATGACAACAGTTATGAGAAATTACTTTGCAAGAGAAGGCACAGTACAGTTGCCAGTTAAGGCCTATATATTGTATTTTTCAAGGTACACAGCCGTGTACTAAGTGGTCAGACGGTGTGTATGAACAACAGATATGAGAAATTACTTTGCAAGAGAACACACAGTACAGTTGCCAGTTATAAGGCCTATATATTGTATTTTTCAAGGTACACAGCCGTGTACTAAGTGATCAGGACGGTGTGTATGAACAACAGTATGAAATTACTTTGCAGAGAACGCACAGTACAGTTGCCAGTTGTAAGGCCTATATATTGTATTTTCAAGGTACACAGCCGTGTACTAAGTGATCAGACGGTGTGTATGAACAACAGTTATGAGAAATTACTTTGCAAGAGAACGCACAGTACAGTTGCCAGTTAAGGCCTATATATTGTATTTTTCAAGGTACACAGCCGTGTACTAAGTGATCAGACGGTGTGTATGAACAACAGTTATGAGAAATTACTTTGCAAGAGAACGCACAGTACAGTTGCCAGTTAAGGCCTATATATTGTATTTTCAAGGTACACAGCCGTGTACTAAGTGATCAGACGGTGTGTATGAACAACAGTTATGAGAAATTACTTTGCAAGAGAACGCACAGTACAGTTGCCAGTTAAGGCCTATATATTGTATTTTTCAAGGTACACAGCCGTGTACTAAGTGATCAGACGGTGTGTATGAACAACAGTTATGAGAAATTACTTTGCAAGAGAACGCACAGTACAGTTGCCAGTTAAGGCCTATATATTGTATTTTTCAAGGTACACAGCCGTGTACTAAGTGATCAGACGGTGTGTATGAACAACAGTTATGAGAAATTACTTTGCAAGAGAACGCACAGTACAGTTGCCAGTTATAAGGCCTATATATTGTATTTTTCAAGGTACACAGCCGTGTACTAAGTGATCAGACGGTGTGTATGAACACAGTTATGAGAAATTACTTTGCAAGAGAACGCACAGTACAGTTGCCAGTTAAGGCCTATATATTGTATTTTTCAAGGTACACAGCCGTGTACTAAGTGATCAGACGGTGTGTATGAACACCAGTTATGAGAAATTACTTTGCAAGAGAACGCACAGTACAGTTGCAATTGTAAGGCCTATATATTGTATTTTTCAAGGTACACAGCCGTGTACTAAGTGATCAGACGGTGTGTATGAACACCAGTTATGAGAAATTACTTTGCAAGAGAACGCACAGTACAGTTGCCAGTTAAGGCCTATATATTGTATTTTCAAGGTACACAGCCGTGTACTAAGTGATCAGACGGTGTGTATGAACACCAGTTATGAGAAATTACTTTGCAAGAGAACGCACAGTACAGTTGGCAATTGTAAGGCCTATATATTGTATTTTCAAGGTACACAGCCGTGTACTAAGTGATCAGACGGTGTGTATGAACAACAGTTATGAGAAATTACTTTGCAAGAGAACGCACAGTACAGTTGCCAGTTAAGGCCTATATATTGTATTTTTCAAGGTACACAGCCGTGTACTAAGTGATCAGACGGTGTGTATGAACAACAGTTATGAGAAATTACTTTGCAAGAGAACGCACAGTACAGTTGCCAGTTAAGGCCTATATATTGTATTTTTCAAGGTACACAGCCGTGTACTAAGTGATCAGACGGTGTGTATGAACAACAGTTATGAGAAATTACTTTGCAAGAGAACGCACAGTACAGTTGCCAATTGTAAGGCCTATATATTGTATTTTTCAAGGTACACAGCCGTGTACTAAGTGATCAGACGGTGTGTATGAACAACAGTTATGAGAAATTACTTTGCAAGAGAACGCACAGTACAGTTGCCAGTTAAGGCCTATATATTGTATTTTTCAAGGTACACAGCCGTGTACTAAGTGATCAGACGGTGTGTATGAACAACAGTTATGAGAAATTACTTTGCAAGAGAACGCACAGTACAGTTGCCAGTTAAGGCCTATATATTGTATTTTTCAAGGTACACAGCCGTGTACTAAGTGATCAGACGGTGTGTATGAACAACAGTTATGAGAAATTACTTTGCAAGAGAACGCACAGTACAGTTGCCAGTTAAGGCCTATATATTGTATTTTTCAAGGTACACAGCCGTGTACTAAGTGATCAGACGGTGTGTATGAACAACAGTTATGAGAAATTACTTTGCAAGAGAACACACAGTACAGTTGCCAGTTATAAGGCCTATATATTGTATTTTCAAGGTACACAGCCGTGTACTAAGTGATCAGACGGTGTGTATGAACAACAGTTATGAGAAATTACTTTGCAAGAGAACGCACAGTACAGTTGCCAGTTAAGGCCTATATATTGTATTTTTCAAGGTACACAGCCGTGTACTAAGTGATCAGACGGTGTGTATGAACACCAGGTATGAGAAATTACTTTGCAAGAGAACGCACAGTACAGTTGGCCAATGTTAAGGCCTATATATTGTATATTTCAAGGTACACAGCCGTGTACTAAGTGATCAGACGGTGTGTATGAACACCAGTTATGAGAAATTACTTTGCAAGAGAACGCACAGTACAGTTGCCAGTTTAAGGCCTATATATTGTATTTTTCAAGGTACACAGCCGTGTACTAAGTGATCAGACGGTGTGTATGAACACCAGTTATGAGAAATTACTTTGCAAGAGAACGCACAGTACAGTTGGCAATGTAAGGCCTATATATTGTATATTTCAAGGTACACAGCCGTGTACTAAGTGATCAGACGGTGTGTATGAACAACAGTTATGAGAAATTACTTTGCAAGAGAACGCACAGTACAGTTGCCAGTTAAGGCCTATATATTGTATTTTTCAAGGTACACAGCCGTGTACTAAGTGATCAGACGGTGTGTATGAACAACAGTTATGAGAAATTACTTTGCAAGAGAACGCACAGTACAGTTGCCAGTTAAGGCCTATATATTGTATTTTTCAAGGTACACAGCCGAGTACTAAGTGATCAGACGGTGTGTATGAACAACAGTTATGAGAAATTACTTTGCAAGAGAACGCACAGTACAGTTGGCAATTGTAAGGCCTATATATTGTATATTTCAAGGTACACAGCCGTGTACTAAGTGATCAGACGGTGTGTATGAACACCAGTTATGAGAAATTACTTTGCAAGAGAACGCACAGTACAGTTGCCAGTTAAGGCCTATATATTGTATTTTTCAAGGTACACAGCCGTGTACTAAGTGATCAGACGGTGTGTATGAACACCAGTTATGAGAAATTACTTTGCAAGAGAACGCACAGTACAGTTGCCAGTTAAGGCCTATATATTGTATTTTTCAAGGTACACAGCCGTGTACTAAGTGATCAGACGGTGTGTATGAACAACAGTTATGAGAAATTACTTTGCAAGAGAACGCACAGTACAGTTGCCAGTTAAGGCCTATATATTGTATTTTTCAAGGTACACAGCCGTGTACTAAGTGATCAGACGGTGTGTATGAACAACAGTTATGAGAAATTACTTTGCAAGAGAACACACAGTACAGTTGCCAGTTATAAGGCCTATATATTGTATTTTTCAAGGTACACAGCCGTGTACTAAGTGATCAGACGGTGTGTATGAACAACAGTTATGAGAAATTACTTTGCAAGAGAACGCACAGTACAGTTGGCAATTGTAAGGCCTATATATTGTATATTTCAAGGTACACAGCCGTGTACTAAGTGATCAGACGGTGTGTATGAACAACAGTTATGAGAAATTACTTTGCAAGAGAACGCACAGTACAGTTGCCAGTTAAGGCCTATATATTGTATTTTTCAAGGTACACAGCCGTGTACTAAGTGATCAGACGGTGTGTATGAACAACAGTTATGAGAAATTACTTTGCAAGAGAACGCACAGTACAGTTGCCAGTTAAGGCCTATATATTGTATTTTTCAAGGTACACAGCCGTGTACTAAGTGATCAGACGGTGTGTATGAACAACAGTTGTGAGAAATTACTTTGCAAGAGAACACACAGTACAGTTGCCAGTTATAAGGCCTATATATTGTATTTTTCAAGGTACACAGCCGTGTACTAAGTGATCAGACGGTGGTGTATGAAAACGTTATGAGAAATTACTTTGCAAGAGAACGCACAGTACAGTTGCCAGTTAAGGCCTATATATTGTATTTTTCAAGGTACACAGCCGTGTACTAAGTGATCAGACGGTGTGTATGAACACCAGGTATGAGAAATTACTTTGCAAGAGAACGCACAGTACAGTTGGCAATTGTAAGGCCTATATATTGTATATTTCAAGGTACACAGCCGTGTACTAAGTGATCAGACGGTGTGTATGAACAACAGTTATGAGAAATTACTTTGCAAGAGAACGCACAGTACAGTTGGCAATTGTAAGGCCTATATATTGTATATTTCAAGGTACACAGCCGTGTACTAAGTGATCAGACGGTGTGTATGAACAACAGTTATGAGAAATTACTTTGCAAGAGAACGCACAGTACAGTTGCCAGTTAAGGCCTATATATTGTATTTTTCAAGGTACACAGCCGTGTACTAAGTGATCAGACGGTGTGTATGAACAACAGTTATGAGAAATTACTTTGCAAGAGAACGCACAGTACAGTTGCCAGTTAAGGCCTATATATTGTATTTTTCAAGGTACACAGCCGTGTACTAAGTGATCAGACGGTGTGTATGAACAACAGTTATGAGAAATTACTTTGCAAGAGAACGCACAGTACAGTTGCCAGTTAAGGCCTATATATTGTATTTTTCAAGGTACACAGCCGTGTACTAAGTGATCAGACGGTGTGTATGAACAACAGTTGTGAGAAATTACTTTGCAAGAGAACACACAGTACAGTTGCCAGTTATAAGGCCTATATATTGTATTTTTCAAGGTACACAGCCGTGTACTAAGTGATCAGACGGTGTGTATGAACAACAGTTATGAGAAATTACTTTGCAAGAGAACGCACAGTACAGTTGCCAGTTAAGGCCTATATATTGTATTTTTCAAGGTACACAGCCGTGTACTAAGTGATCAGACGGTGTGTATGAACACCAGGTATGAGAAATTACTTTGCAAGAGAACGCACAGTACAGTTGGCAATTGTAAGGCCTATATATTGTATATTTCAAGGTACACAGCCGTGTACTAAGTGATCAGACGGTGTGTATGAACACCAGTTATGAGAAATTACTTTGCAAGAGAACGCACAGTACAGTTGCCAGTTAAGGCCTATATATTGTATTTTTCAAGGTACACAGCCGTGTACTAAGTGATCAGACGGTGTGTATGAACAACAGTTATGAGAAATTACTTTGCAAGAGAACGCACAGTACAGTTGCCAGTTATAAGGCCTATATATTGTATATTTCAAGGTACACAGCCGTGTACTAAGTGATCAGACGGTGTGTATGAACACCAGTTATGAGAAATTACTTTGCAGAGAACGCACAGTACAGTTGCCAGTTAAGGCCTATATATTGTATTTTTCAAGGTACACAGCCGTGTACTAAGTGATCAGACGGTGTGTATGAACACCAGTTATGAGAAATTACTTTGCAAGAGAACGCACAGTACAGTTGCCAGTTATAAGGCCTATATATTGTATTTTTCAAGGTACACAGCAGTAGTGCCAAATATAGTTTGGTATGTAGCAGAGCACCTAATACACCACTAATGCCTCTCTCTGTCCCTACTCCAGCAGCTATCCCTGAATACAGCAGCCGTTCTCTGTAAAGTCTATATTGTAGTAAGCTATCACTGAAGTCCACTGTAGTAGCCCTGATAAGGGCTTTTAATCACGCTCCTGCCTGTCCAACAGCTAAAATCTGTCTCTCCCTTCTCCAGCCTCTGTCCCTGACTAAGTTCACGCAGCATATGCGTACGAGCAGGAAGAGCTGAGTTTTTAATATTCGAGGTCACATGGTTTTTCCAGCCAATGCATGTAGACGCCGTTTTCGCGCTGCCAGCGTGCTCAGCGTGCCTGTCATACCCCCCCTGCATGGTGATTGGTGGAAAAGAGCGCCAGGGAAGGTGGGAGGGGAAACGAATTCTAGGTGCGCCATCGCCGTTATACTCGAATTAAATCGAGTACGCCGAATATCGTAGTATTCGATCGAATACCAGCTCGATCGAACACTACTCGCTCATCTCTAGTCCTGATATGTAAAACCATAAAATTGAAAAAGAGTGCATTTTGTTTTTCTCATGACTGTATTAATGAACACAATGGTCATCATTTTAAACATCAGTTTGTCAAACGGAAATACAATTCTTACCTTCGGTATAAAATACCCTCTAAATGTTACATCTTGAGAAGCTACACGAGGGACATTTGCAGGTACAATGTCACCAAACCTCTGAATTTCATGAATGACGGCATCTGTATACGGCATTTGTTTCCTATGTTCTACCTGAGGTTGAGCCGATCCAATCACTTTTTCAATTTCTTTTTGGACTTTTTCTGTCAGAGAAGAGATATTTCATGGAATCAATGACAAAGAGTACATGGACACATCCATGGCGACTTCCTATATACTGTATGCAGAATGAAGAAGTGCAAAAAAAGATGACAGCATTATATGTATAAGGCATGGGCTTTCAAGGGGTTGCCCCATGACAACAACTTACCCCTATCCACAGCATGGAGAATAAATGTCTGAACATTAGGGGTGTGATTGCTGCTTCCCCGGTAATCACTGTAACTGGTACCCATTTCTCTATCTGAATGGAGCAACAGACATGCATAATGGATGTTTCTCTATTCAACTCTACTGGGATGCTGGAGATAGCTGCCCACTTGCCCCATATCTTCATCTGCCCCATACCTTGTATCTCCAGCAGCTCCATGAATTCAATGGATCATTGGACACACATGTGTCCGCCACTTCATTCAAATGTGGACCCCATTATAGTGATTGGCATCTGCCCCAGAGTCTGCTGATCAGACTGTTTATAGGTGATATATTGTCATGGAACACACCCTTTCAGCCAATGATCTATAAAAAAAATGAAAGGAATACACGTATTTACTAAAATCAGTTAGGAGAGCTGACAAGTCTTCTTTTAGAAATCCTGGGCATGATGACTAGTGAATAATTATGTCTTACGTTGAATTTCAGGATATTTCATCATGAGCAGAAGACCCCATCTCAATGTGGTTGACGTGGTCTCCATTCCCGCAACAAACAGATCTGCCACCAGAGCAACCAGGTTCTCATTGTGGTAAAACTGAGCTGATTCCAGGTTTCCCTTTACATAAAAATAGGATATATCATCATAAAGTACTGTTTGCATTACTATATTCGGGATTTTCATGGAGGACCAACACAAGATCGATATTACATTTCCTTTTGTGGCTACAGAAACTGGGATAAATGTTAATATACTGTATCTAATTCCATTGTGTTGTGTCACTGGAAGGGTTAAAGTGAAAATCAGGGTTTATTGGCCCATTTATTTTTTGTCTGATTCTCTTTCTTAAGGTCCTTTTACACGGGCCGATTATCGGCCGAAAATTCGTTCCTAGGAACGCTAGTGCCGATAATCGGCCCGTGTAAAAGTGGCCCTAATCAGCCGACGAACGAGCAAAACGCTCGTTCGTCGGCTGATTGGATCTTTTGTAAAAACCAAAAGATCCGATCTGTCGGGCGCACATCGCCCTGTGTAAACAGGCGATGTGCGCCTGACAGCATGGAGCTTCCAGGCCGCACGAGCGATACAGCGATCACTCGTGCGACCCGGCGCTCGATTCATCGGGCCGTGTAAAGGCTCCCTGAACGAGCGCCGATGTCGCTGATCGGCGCTCGTTCAGGGAGACTTTATCGGCCCGTCTAAAAGGGCCTTAAGTTTACCAGTTGTGCAGCCAAAATGTATTGCAGCTGATTAAACGTCTAAATTTTCTAAATTCTTACTAAATTTTCCTTATAATAACCATAGAATACACACTTTCACTCTTCTAGTTAACATAGGAATGTCGGAGCCCTGTAGATAGTGTCTTAGTTTAGATTAGATCCCCTTGAACATTATTAGTACATTATTTTTTTTATCCATAGTTGATCATAACTGATAAAATAGAAATACCTCTTGCTGCTTGACAAGGAAGGCATCGATTAGATTGCGCTGGTCATTCACATCCAGTTCTTTCCTATGTTTAGTAAATGTAGTCTCTAAAAACCCATGAAACTCTCTCAAGTTGGCAAAAATCTTCCTGTGAGCTCCCGGCAGCAAGTGTATCAACAGCGGGAAATTGTGTACCAGCTTTAAGATAATAATTAAAAAAAAAGAAGAAAAACACAAATACACATTGATAAAATCAATAAAAATAAATATTAATTAAATAAATAAAATTGTTTTTAAAAATCAATAAAAATAAAGATACAAAACCTCCTAATTATATTGGTGCCATATTAGTGAATAGCATTGAGAGCTATAGCATAGTTTTTAAACAAGCAACATACTATAAATATGTGAAAGGTAACCACAGGAAATTTTTGAGCTTTATGTACCACCCATTTATATAAGACTTGCCACCAACATATAACATTTGAAATTACAAAGTAAGGGCTCATGCACACAAATATATTTTCTTTCTGTGTCTGTTCTGTTTTTTTGCTAACCGTATTAGGAACCATTCATTTTAATGGGTCGCAAAAAAATAAAAAATGGAAGTTGCTCAATGTGCATTTCATTTTCTTATGTCCGTTCCGCTAAGAGATTGAACATGTCTTATTATTGTCCACATTACAGACAGACTGTTCTATTAGGGGCCATCCATATTTTTTGCAAATCTGTGTTTTGCGGACAGCAAAATACATACGGTCATGTCATGTCATGTACATGAGCCCTAATTATGACTCCTTTCAGAACCCTCCAAGATTACACTTCCCTTTAGATCACTTTAGATCCCTAAACTAAGACCAACCCATATGTAAATATACATTCTCCCAATCCTCCTAAACCAATAGAAACGCTCAGACCTTACTCTAGCCCTTCTCATATATAGACCCCCAGACAAGACTTTATATAGACCCCAAAAAGATTAGTATAATATATTGGTCTGATCTGGGGTCTATACACAGGGAGGTCACACTATTTGCAAACCTCAGACCAGATATTATATACTGTAATACTGTAACCCCTCTGTGTCATTTTCTCACAAAAGGGGGAGGCACAGGAACAGGGAGAGGGTATTTGTGTATGACCCAGAAGATTATCCGGCTCATCAAGGAGTGTTGATGATGTCTCATTTTTCTAGAAGTCTTTCAGAATTTTGTAAGTGCAGCTAAATGAAAAGCCTCTTTTAGCTTTCCAGGATCAAGAGAATGATAGTGTCAGCAGTGATGTACTAAAACTGACTGGGCCCCACAGAAACTTTTTGGAACAGGGACCACTTCTCCAGCAACCTCTTAGGAACCCCCTCCTTCTGTGCAAACCCCACTCATGTAGCTACGTATTCAAGATCACTCTCCCAGACCAGGCCAAGAAGCCGCTTTGTTTGTTTTCTACACATGTATACTGTATGTCATGTCAATGTACAGTATATAGTGTTATTTTATAATATTGTTGAGGTGCTCTGACATGAATATCTTGTAGTGCTCCTCCTGGGGAGGATTCCTCTATAGCTATGCCCCTGAGTGGGAGTACATAAAGTAGAAATATATTTTAATTTCCCTTAAATAATGAATAATGAAACACAATATTAAAGGATTACAAGGCCCTTTCTAACCAAGGTAGGGTGTGGAGGGCCACTAAAAATAAAATCACTAGGTTTCTCGATTAAGACATGCATAAGGTAATACAAGTATAATTAGACTACTGCTTCCATTTTTTTGTTCTAATCAATCTAAAATAAAGCTACTTTTCAGTTAGTCTCCATGGTTACAAACTACAAATAAGCCCTCTGTGTAGTCTGACCTTGCAGTCAAATTTTACTCCATTCTCTCTGTTTCTCTTCTGGAAAAACTAATAACCCACAAATAGTAGAAAAAGGGGCATATAAAAGGGAGTGTGGTTGCAGGGTCAGGTTAAACAAAGACACATACCATAGTTCAACATAGTAGCTGTATGTATACAGTACTTGAAAGAAAAAAAGATTAAACCAAGATTATTTACTGATTCATTTCTATAGATCAAACAGTAACTTACCCTGACCAAAGGACTCCCAAAGAGTCTCATGTTTTCATTAATTAAGTCCACAAGCTTCAGTATGGTTGGATCCTCATAATCAAATCTTGAACTGAGCAGTATGGCCACAATTATATTGGCTACAGCAGAATTTATATTTTTCAGGTTATTGAATGGTTTTCCTGGAGAGAGAACAAAAATATTTTACAAAATTACTTTGGCTGTGTCTATTGAATAGAAAATTCATTTTTTTAATGTTTCATCAGTGATGACATCACATCTTTTAGGGAGTTTTCTAGTACATAGAAACCTTTCTCTGAAACATTAATTAGAAGTAAATTTAAAGGGGTTATCAGACCTATTTGACTACCCGAAGATATTACAAATTTAGTCTTGAGTTTCTTGACATATGTACTAAGTGCAATTAGACATCAGGTTCTTTCTATCACTTAATGTGTTCCTGTCTCCGTGTCTTCTTTTTGTCAACCCTGAGCTATTCTCCTAATACAATGATAAAGCATTTGTAAAACTTTATACCAGGCTAGGAAGTTGGTCACCAGGTTCTGGATGCCTAGCACTGACCCTAGTCTTTAAGTAAAAAAAAGACACCACCCTACAAAAAATGGATCTTTAAACACAGGAATAATGAAGCCAATTTATATAGGATATAGATGTATCCGTAATACTTGCGTGTCAAGACTTTATTGTTGATTAAAATGGAGATTTTCTGGGAAATTATTAATAACAAAAGTAAAAATAGCTGTTAATAGCTTTTTTTTAAATAATCTATAGCATTTCTACCCTGAAATAACTTTTTCATATTTTTCCATGTGACTAATCTGCAGACAACAAAAGGTCTAGCAAGCAGAAGTAATAGCTGGGCAAGGGTACAGGGGAGTGTTTTTTTTTTTTTCCTGACAGGAATGTTGCAACACAGCTTCTGATTTAAAAACACACAAGTATTTTATTTCACTCTTGAGAGGCACAATTCTTAGTGGTAATCACTCACTCTGAGGTACAAGCTTTTTATAGGGGTTGTCCATGATTTACTGTAGCTTCTTTTTAAAATCCCCTACCAGCAGGACCTGTGAAGGGAACTATACTTTCCTGCTCCCCACTACTCGGTTCTGGCTTCTTGGGTTCCGGACTGCCTTCATTGCACTTCTGCATGGACGAGATCACCTGCGCATCTTCCACCAATAACATGCCAAAAGCAGCACATCACCTAGCAGTGAGTGAGATTAAACACTCTTTAAGAAAATCATTAATATTTATTCACCTTTATAGCTTCTGAATTTATGTACCAGAGACTCAGATTCGTCAATAATTTTTTCTTCTATAGTCTTCTTCCCCATCCCATAATCTCGCAATGTTGACAGAGTGAATCTTCTCATCACTTTCCAGTTTTCCCCATTAGCCAGGATGACACCTAATTAAAACAAAGTTATGTTACATTTCTTAACGAACAAGGCCACCTTTACAGCTCTAACATAGGTTGTCACACAGACCCTTCAAGGATAAATCTATATTCAGAAGTGAGATGTGGTTGGCCATATATCTGGCCATAAATCCATAATTCGTGTCTCAAGAATTACTCAGAATATAACTAAACTAAAAGGCTAAATCATTTTGGAATTGATTTAATAATTTGACATAATACTGTATCTAAGTTTTAGCTTTGGGACATATAGCCATCTTGTTGACCCTACAGTATGTGTTGAGTTATAGGTGACACAGTGTACTAGCTCTCTATCTCTCATGAAATAAACCTCTGCAGAAACAATCAGTGCCCCAAAAGCAGCGTTGTCATACAGTGGGGAAAAAAAGTATCTAGTCAGCCACCAATTGTGCAAGTTCTCCCACTTAAAAAGATGAGAGAGGCCTGTAATTGACATCATAGGTAGACCTCAACTATGAGAGACAAAATGAGAAAACAAATCCAGAAAATAACATTGTCTGATTTTTAAAGAATTTATTTGCAAATTATGATGGAAAATAAGTATTTGGTCAATAACAAAAGTTCATCTCAATACTATATATCCTTTGTTTGCAATGACAGAGGTCAAACGTTTTCTGTAAGTCTTCACAAGGTTGGCACACACTGTTACTGGTATGTTGGTCCATTACTCCATTCAGATCTCCTCTAGAGCAGTAATGTTTTGCGGCTGTCGATGGGCAACACGGACTTTCAACTCCCTCCAAAGGTTTTCTATGGGGTTGAGATCTGGAGACTGGCTAGGCCACTCCAGGACCTTGAAATGCTTCTTACGAAGCCACTCCTTCATTGCCCTGGTGGTGTGCTTGGGATCATTGTCATGCTGAAAGACCCAGTCATGTTTCATCTTCAATACCCTTGGTGATGGAAGGAGGTTTGCATTCAAAATCTCACGATACATGACCCCATTCATTCTTTCATGTACACGGATCAGTCATCCTGGTCCCTTTGCAGAGAAACAGCCCCAAAGCATGATGTTGCCACCCCCATGTTTCACAGTAGGTATGGTGTTCTTTGGATGCAACTCAGCATTCACTCTCCTCCAAACACAACCAGTTGTGTTTCTACCAAACAGTTCTACTTTGGTTTCATCTGACCATATGCAATTCTCCCAATATTCTTCTGGAACATCCAAATGCTCTCTAGAAAACTTCAGATGGGCCTGGATATGTACTAGCTTAAGCAGGGGGACATGTCTGGCACTGCAGGATCTGAGTCCCTGGTGGCGTAGTGTGTTACTGATGGTAGTCTTTGTTACGTTGGTCCCAGATTTCTGCAGGTCATTCACTAGGTCCCCCCGTGTGGTTCTGGGATTTTTGCTCACAGTTCTTGTGATCATTTTGACCCCACTTGGTGATCTTGCATGGAGACCCTGATCGAGGGAGATTATGAGTGGTCTTGTATGTCTTCCATTTTCTAAAGATTGCTCCCACAGTTGATTTCTTCACACCAAGCTGCTTGCCTATTGCAGATTCAGTCTTCCCAGACTGGTGCAGGTCTACAATTTTGTTTCTGGTGTCCTTCGACAGCTCTTTGGTCTTCACCATAGTGGAGTTTGGAGTGTGACTGTTTGAGGTTGTGGACAGGTGTCTTTTATACTGATAACAAGTTCAAACAGGTGCCATTACTACAGGTAATGGGTGGAGGACAGAGGAGCCTCTTAAAGAAGAAGTTACAGGTCTGCGAGAGCCAGAAATATTACTTGTTTGTAGGTGACCAAATACTTATTTTCCACCATAATTTGCAAATAAATTCTTTAAAAATCAGGCGATTTGTTTTCTCATTTTGTCTCTCATAGTTGAGGTCTACCTATTATGTCAATTACAGGCCTCTCTCATCTTTTTTTAAGTGGGAGAACTTGCACAATTGGTGGCTGACTAAATACTTTTTTTCACCACTGTAAGTGCCAAAAAGACCATTGGAGCTTCACTCACAGAAGACTTCCATTCATCCTTCTAATGCATGAAATATTGGGTAAAATCTGGGAAGTAGCAGGTTAACCTCTCATACTGCTACTAAGATTCTAGGGGCACATCCATTAATATATTTCCCCAACTGAATCTCAAGCTTCATCAAGATCTAAACTTAATGTCAGAATTTCAGTGTTCCAGGGACATGAGATATAAGGGGTTTGTGCAGCTAGAAAAACATATATTTAAATGTAGGTACTGGGCAAGACTGGCATTGGACCCTGCCAACAGCCTCATCAGGTTGCTAGGCAACTGGATCCCTCCTCCTCTGCTGCTCCAGCTCCTGTCTTCCACCATGTCTGATTTGGTCATGGCTCTCCTACTCTGCCCAGTTGGCTGTCCTGACCTGGATACTTGGTGATGGGTTGCTAAGGCAATCGGCAACTGAATACGGCTTAAGACCTCAAGGCCTATTTAAGGCAGTCAGACTCCTTGCCTTGCCTGCTGATTTGGGTTTATACTATTTGGTGTATTTGTTGCTTCTAATCCTGATCCTAACTGACCAGGATCCTAATCACAGCTCTTTTCCAGGATATTGTTTTTCATTCACCCTTGTGATTGTTTACCTGGTAACCGTTGTTCTTACCCTTCACTTTGATCCTGACTACACTCCCTTTTCATCTTTTGTCCTGTTGCTCTTGTTGATGAACATTGGCTCCATTCCTTACTACGTTACTACTCTATCAACACTACTGCCATCAATCCATGACTATTCTGGGGATTGTGAACAGGGAATTTTCCCTCTGCAAAGTCAACCCATACCTACTTATGAGGGCTACATATTAAGACCATGAAATTATTTAGCCTCTGCTGTCCCCTGTCTACCCAGCTCCAAACAGACTGCAACTTAGAGAATATATATATCTCCTTTAGATGATCATAACACAAACTATGTAACTAGAACTCCCTTCTAAGTTATATGTATATACTGTAGTGAAAACCATTTCAGGTGACTACCTCTTGAAGCTCATCAAGAGAATTCCAAGAGTGTGCAAAGCAGTAATCAAAGCAAAAGGTGGCTACTTTGAAGAACCTAGAATATAAGACATATTTTCAGTTGTTTCACACTTTTTTGTTAAGTATATAATTCCACATGTGTTAATTCATAGTTTTGATGCCTTCAGTGTGAATCTACAATTTTCATAGTCATGAAAATACAGAAATCTCTCTGAATGAGAAGGTGAGTCCAAACCTTTGGTCTGTACTGTGTATATATATATATATATATATATATATATATATATATATATATATATACTGTATATGATTTTGTGGCACTCTTTCACAGGATATCTAGCCTCTAGAAGGCTACTTTCACACCTCTAGTGTGAAACTCCAGTATGGCTGTCACGGCAGACAAGCTGAGAATTGTCTGTCGGAATGCTTACGGACCTCCATCTGGACCCCATTCTACGTATTGGGTCTGGAGGATATGCCATCTGCATCCGCCAACGCCAAATCCAGAGTATTCCAATAGGCTGTTCTCTGCCAGAACAGCCTACCTAAATTCAAACTGGAGGTGTGAAAATAGGTTTTGTCAGTGTCACTTCTTAGTGGCTGCAATGTGAGTTGCAGCCTGTCAAGGGTTTTTCTAACATGCTACAATATATATATTTAATTTGTTTCAGGAGGAATTGAAATCCTTAAAGAAGAACTACCGCAAAAAAATGTATTCCATGTCCTGCTAGAAATGTACATGATGTAATCTGTAGGAATTAGACCCACCAACTCACACAGAGACTTATGTGTGGACAGGAAGTCTAATTTTCTATGCATTCCTATGGGAGACTCACTTTCAGTCTCATAGGAATGAATAGAGCAGTTACTGGCTTGCTGTCCTGGGTCAGTTGGAGGTCAGGGAGTTGGTCACATGACCCAGCTACAATAAGAAGAGAGTGGAAACTCTCAATTTCAGTCTCTGATAAGAAAATGACATTCACTAAAGATTATATCATGCACCTTTCTAACAGGTCAGAGAATAAACATTTTTGCGGGAGTTCTTCTTTAACTGAATCCAATAAAAGGTAAGGTGGACATGTTTGCACTTACCATGATCCTTTGTGGTTGAAGAAAACAGCTTTGATTTAGGTCTGTCCTCAAACTTATCTCCATGGTTGATCAGGGCATCTTTGATGGTATCGTAACCACATAGGACAACTATCTTTGACGGGCCTATTTGGATGCTGAAGACTGTGCCATAGTTTTTTGACAACTGTGCAAGGAAGAATGAAAAAAAGGTAGAATAAGTCCTCATGCACATGACTATGAGTGTTTTGCTGTCCGCAAACTGCAATCCCGGAAAACATGGATACTGGCCATGTTCACACTACAAACTCATTGACTTTAAAGAGGCTCTGTCACTAGGTTTTAACCTATGTATTTAAATACATAGGTTAAAACCCCTTGACTTCTACAGTTAAAACATACCTTTATTGCAGAGTACAGCGCAGCGGTTGTGCTGAAAAAAGAACTTTAATCTTTATGTTAATGAGCCTTCGGAGCACCGGGGGGCGGGCTCTTTCTTCCTGAGCACCGCTTCTTCACCGCCCCCCGGGTCCCGAGGCTCTCTCCGATGCCAACGTCCACGCCCCTCTGAAACTTGATTGACAGCGCTAGGCCGTTTGGCCTAGCGCTGAAATCCCGCCGGCGCATGCGCAGAAGCGCTTGCAGTGCCGAACACCGCAAGCGCTTCCATCCTTGTGCGCACGCGCCGTCACTTCCGGGTTCAGCGAAGTGACGGCGCGTGCGCACAAGGATGGAAGCGCTTGCGGTGTTCGGCACTGCAAGCGCTTCTGCGCATGCGCCGGCGGGATTTCAGCGCTAGGCCAAACGGCCTAGCGCTGTCAATCAAGTTTCAGAGGGGCGTGGACGTTGGCATCGGAGAGAGCCTCGGGACCCGGGGGGCGGTGAAGAAGCGGTGCTCAGGAAGAAAGAGCCCGCCCCCCGGTGCTCCGAAGGCTCATTAACATAAAGATTAAAGTTCTTTTTTCAGCACAACCGCTGCGCTGTACTCTGCAATAAAGGTATGTTTTAACTGTAGAAATCAAGGGGTTTTAACCTATGTATTTAAATACATAGGTTAAAACCTAGTGACAGAGCCTCTTTAAAGGATCTGTGGTCTGCATGTCGTGGTAAGGTATAGGACATGTCCTATCTTTTGTGGTGAGGCTTCGTGAATGAAGAAGCACACAAAAGGTGTGCATGCAACATGTTATTCATTAATTTCTATGGACACACAGCTATTTTTGGAAGTCTCAGCACACTGTGGTGGTGTGGACACCACTCTATTCACTTCTATGGGACTGCTCGAGACAGCTGAGCCAGAGCTCAACTAATTTCAGCAGTCCCATAAAAATTAATAGAGGACAGCCACACGTACACAGCTGCTCTCCATCCACATTAGGTGTCCCGTTGTGGAGATAGTTGCTGGTTCCAAAGGTGGGATCCACACCTATCAGACATTGGTAGCTTATCCTAGCGATATGCCACTGTCTCAGGTGAGACAACCCCTTTAAATCTTAGAGACACAGCATCCAGAGTCTCCATTTTACTGGAAGCTGTCCACCAAGTACATAGTCCTGATTAGACAATAAGTTACACATTACCTGGACAAATGTCTTATAGGGTTTTGACATGTCAATACTTAGGATATTTCCAATGATTGGTAAGGGCCTTGGTCCAGGAGGGAAATTTTTGGGAGTTCCTTGATTCCATTTTCTTGATGCAACAATGACAAATAAGATGACAAGGGCAGAGAGGGTAATTGTGATGGGGTCCATAGAAAACATCTTCTGAAAACCACAAGAAAAACGGTTTTAAAGACAATCCATCACCACCAAAGGCAGGAAAATGACCTGTAGTATTGTATTTATTCAGTGGCAAAAGTTAGGAATTTACTCTCAATGCATATGTAGGGAAATTTCCCATGTGTACAGGTGTGTCTTCCTTAAATTTTGTAACGTTCCGGAGATCCTCCCTTCAGAACGTTACAGTATGCATTACCACATTACCAGGTGATACCACAAACGAGGCTAGATGGCAAAAAAAACCTGGGTCAGCAGCAAGGGGCTACACCCAGTAAGGCACAGGACAAACTGACCTCCTGGGTGAGTCGAAAGTTTCAACACCCAGCAAAGCAGAATACAGACTGACCACAAGCCCCACAGCTCACAGGTATAAATAGCTGCATAACGAGGGCACCAGGAACAGACCAGGGGATGTTAACCCCACCAGAACCAACCAGGGAGGAGAGCCTGCATGAACAGAGAAGAGAACACACAGGGACATTGCCCCTGTCAACCAGCATACACGGAGTCCACCGCAGTCAGTACATCAGAGCACAAACAACCCGTGACACAAACAGAAATGCATACAAACTCAGGCCCTGTTCACACACAAGGCCGCAGCCAGCATGCATCGCAGAACCAGTATACATGGAAACACCCACAGACAGTACACAAAGCGCATACCGCCAGCCTGAATGGCACCGGTGACAGAAACCACAGAAAACACAGGCAACAGTTCACACACTACACCTCAGCCAGCACGCAGTCCCAAGCAACCAGCATACACAGATGTCGGCCTGCAGCCAGTACGTGAAGGAGCCTGCAGCCAGCCTGCAAGGCAACAGTGACAAGAACTGCACAGAGATACAGACATGGGAAGTACACACATTCACGTACATGTAACCAGCATACACAGGAGCCAGCCTGCAGCCAGTATGTGAGAGGGCATGCAGCCAGCCTACATGGCCACAACTGTCATAATGTGATGATGTCATAAGGTGACCACCTTGTCAAAACAACATGATTTTGTGATACTTAGTTATGAGATGAATTACAGCCTATCAATAATTTTGCTAGCACGTTACGATGTTGTGTCATGAGAAATTGCAATTCTTAATCAAATTAGCTATAAGGGGAAGATGGAAACATCTGTATATGAGGAATATAACCTTCCAAATATGAACAGAAACAAATTATTTAATCCACATCATGATAACTCTCAGAGTAAAGATAATATATAGCATTAAAGGGATGGTGTCACTTCAGTAACTGGCATTTATCACATAGAGAAATGTAATTCAAACCACTTACTAATGCATTGTTATTATCCATATTGCCTCCTTTACTGGCTGGATTCTTTTTTCTATCACATTATACACTGCTCGTTTCCATGGTTACAGACCACCCTGCAATCCATCAGTAACGGTCGTGCTTGCTCAATATAGGAAAAAGCATCAGCCTCTCTGGTGGCCGGGACCATGGGAGCGCACATAGGCTGGTGCTTTTTCCTATAGTTTGCAAGCACGACCACCACTGATGGATTGCAGGGTGGTCTGTAACCATGGAAACGAGCAGTGTATAATGTGATGGAAATATAAATCCAGCCAGCAATATGGAGAATCACAATACATTAGTAATTGTCTTGTATTAACTTTCTCTACATGATAAATGCCACTTGCTGAAGTGAGACAACCCCTTTAACTACTATAGATTACATTTGTAAAAACATTACTGTATAATATAATTGTATAATAATTACAAATTCAACTCTGCTACACCGGGTATGTATAATATACAGTAATATATCACATGAGCAACCCTTGTAAACTTTTCCAGTACACATGTAGTCAGATACGGAGCGCCCAGAAAACTCATATTGGGGTCAATGCTACATTAGCATTTAATATATCTTATCACATCATGGAAAAATTCTATGTCTAATGATAATAGGTAAATGCGAGTCCTTACTTTAAGTACTATAGCTGGCGGGGGCCACACCAAGAGCTGGACAAGTCTGCACTCCTTTGCCAAGAGCCGTGTTCTTACTGCTTATAAACTCCAGGACAAGGTTTAACTCCTGTAATGATTAACCTTGGACCTCAGCCCCACCTACCGTCTGAAATTACCAGCAGGGAACAATACTGATATTGTTATTGCTGGCATGTGGAAACTCAATTCTGAGCCATTTAGGGGAAGCCATAAAAATGAATGATACAATTATTCCTCCAGGGGGCACTCTCTGCATAAGTAATTCAGAATTGAGTTCATCTGTAGCTACATAAATTCCAATTCAGTGAACTCCCACTGCATCAACCACTAGACTGGCTTCTCTTCGTGTGTGTAAGCTCTTTTGGACAGGAATCTCTCTCCCGTAGAGTGTAAGCTCTTATGGGCAGGGTCATCTCTTCTGTAGAACGTAAGCTCTTATGGGTAGGGACCTCTCTCCTGTAGAGTGCAAGTTCTTATGGACGTTAACCTCTCTCCTGTAGAGTGTAAACTCTTATTGACAGGAATGTCTCTCCTGTAGAGTGTAAGCTCTTATGGTTAGGGACCTCTCTCCTGTAGAGTGCAAGTTCTTATGGACGTTAACCTCTCTCCTGTAGAGTGTAAACTCTTATTGACAGGAACGTCTCTCCTGCACAGTGTAAGCTCTTATGTGAAGGGACCTTGCTCCTGCAGAGTATAAGTTCTTATGGGCAGGACCTCTCTCCTGTAGCATGTAAGCTTTTGTGTGCAGTGACCTGTAGACTGTAAGCTCTTATGGGAAGGGACATCTCTCCTGTAGAGTTTAAGCTTTAGTGGGATGGGATGTCTCTCCCGTAGACTGTAAGCTCTTATGGACGTTAATCTCTCTCCTGTAGATTGTATGCTCTTAACCTTTCTCTCTTATGGGCAGGGGCCTCTCTCCTGTAGAGTGTAAGCTCTTATGGGCAGGGGCCTCTCTCCTGTAGAGTGCAAGCTCTTATGGGCAATGACTTCTTTCCTGTAGAATGTAAGCTCATATAGGCAGGGGTGTCTCTCCTGTAGAGTGTAAAATTTTATGGACAGGGAACTCTCTCCTGTGCAGTGTAAGCTCTTATGAAGAGGGTTTTGTTTCCTGTAGAGTGTAAGCTGTTATGAGCTATTACTTCTCTTCTGTAGAGTGTAAGCTCTTATGGGCGAGGTCCTCTCTCCTGTAGAGTGTAATCTCTTATGTGCAGGGACTTCTCTCCAGTAGAGTGTAAGCTTTTATGGGCAGGAACCTCTCTGCTGTAGAGTGTAAGCTCTTATGGATAGAGTCCTTTCTCCTGTAGAGTGTAAGCTGTTATGGGGAGGGACGTCTCTCCTGTAGAGTGTAAGCTGTTATGGACATTAACCACTCTCCTGTAGAGTGTAAGCTCTTATAGACTGGGTCCTTTCTCCTGTAAAGTGCAAGCTCTTATGTGTAGGAACCTCTCTCCCTTAGAGTGTAAGCTTTTATGGTCAATTACTTCTCTCCTGTAGAGGGTAAACTCTTATGTGCAGGACCTCTCTCCTGTAGAGTGTAAGCTCATATGGGCAATGACTTCTCTCCTGCAGAGTGTAAGCTCTTATGGACAGAGACCTCTCTCATGTAGAGTGTTAGCTCTTATAGGCAGGGTCCTCCCTCCTGGAGAGTGTAAGCTCTTATGGACGTTAACCTCTCTCCTGCAGAGTGTAAGCTCTCATGGGCAGGGTCCTCTCTCCTATAGAGTGTAAGCTCTTATGGGCAGTGTCCTCTTTCCTGTAGAGGGCAAGCTCTTATGGATAGGGACTTCTCTCTTGTAGAATGCAAGCTCTTATCGTCAGGATCCTCTATCCTGTAGAGTGTAAGCTCTTAGGGGCACGGTCCTTTCTCCTATAGAGTGTAAACTTTTATGGCCAGGCTCAGAGCAAGCTCTTATGGGCAGGGTCTCCCCACTGTTCTAAAGTGGCAAAAAAAGAGTTTGGTTTAGCAGGAAGAGCAGATTTTAGAAGGAGGGATGGAGCCTATTGTATACTTCTATACTTCTAATCTACGCCAGTCCCTATTTGACGTAGATTTAAGTTTCTGGCATTTAGAGGCATCTGCCTCTTAATAAAATTAGGTGCATCTTACTGCAGTGCAAACAACAGCATAAATCACAGTGCAAGTTAACCCTTCAAAGTGCACTAACGTAGTGAGTTGATGATTTAGCATAGCAACAATGGGGTTAAATGTCTGCTAATGTCCAGAAGGTTGGTTTAAAAAATGTAGAATTGTTTTTGTGAGACAACGTCTTTAATATCAACTATTCAGGATACTGTATATAGGTTAAAATATTAAAACTTTAGGTAGGTACTTTAGTGTGCTGTGGGATGGGGACTAGCCGCCTTAGTGGACCTCAGCTTTTCAGTACTGGCCCCACTGCTCGTGCACTGAAGCCTTAATTTGTATATAGAATAAAAGTATTTTTTTCCCCCACAAACCGAATTTCACAAGACAGGTACCATTTTAATCAACAGGTGCTCTTTAACCACTTCAGATCTGGGCCATTTACCCCCTTCCTAACCAGGCCTAATTTTGCAAATCTGACATGTGTCACTTCATGTGGTAATAACTTTGGAACGCTTTTACCTATCCAAGCCATTCTGAGATTGTTTTCTCGTGACACATTGTACTTCAAGTTAATGGTAAATTTGAGTTGATAAGTTTTAATTTTATTTATAAAAAATGCAAAAGTTAACAAAAATTTGAAAAAATTCATTGTTTTCTAAATTTGAATCTCTCTGCTTTTAAGACAGATAGTGATACCCCATAAAATACTTTTTAATTTACATTCCCCATATGTCTACTTTACGTTGGCATCATTTTGGTAGTGTTATTTTATTTTTTTAGAGGTTTTTAAGGTTTAGAATTTTAGATGCAATTTTTGCAAATTTGCAAAATCAACTTTTTTAAGGACCAGTTCAGTTCTCAAGTCACTTTGTGGGCTTACATAATAGAAACCACCCATAAATTACCCCATTTTAGAAAATACACCTTTCAAACTATTCAAAACTGGTTTTAGGAATGTCCACAGGAATTAAAGCAAAATAGATGTGAAATTTCAAAATTTTACTTTTTTTCAGATTTTCCACTTTAATCATTTTTTTCCTGTAATACATCAAGAGTTAACAACAAAACAAAACTCAATATTTATTACCCTGATTCTTCAGTTTGCAGAAACACCCCACATGTGGTCGTAAACTGTTATTTGGGGATACGCCAGGGCTCAGAAGGGGAGGAGCAGCATGTGCATTTTCTAACATGGAATTTTCTGTCATGGTTTTTAGGAGCGATAACTTTTTAATTTTTTTGTGGACTGAGCTGCGTGAGGTCTTATTTTTTGTGGGACAAGCTCTGCTTTTTATTGGCACCATTTTGGGGTACATCCGGCTTTCTGATCATTTTTTAATCTAATTTTTGGGAGGTTAACTAAAAAAAAAAAGCAGTTTAGGGGCATTTTTCTATATTTTTTGTTTACACCGTTCACTTGATGGTGTAGATCATGTGATATTTTTGGAGAGCCAGTTGTTATGGACGCAACAATATCAAATATGTCTATGTTTTTGTTTGTTTTTTACATTTTACACAATAAGAGTATTTTCAGAACAAAAATCATGTTTTTGTGTTGCAATTTTTTAAGAGCCATTTTTTTTCCATTTTTCTAGCTATGATCTTGCATAGGGGGTTAATTTTTTGTGGGATGAGGTGACGTTTTTATTGCTACCATTTTGGGATGCATACGACTTTTTGATTGTTTGATATTATGTTTTTTTGGTAGGTGAGGCGACAAATAAAAGCTGTTTTGGCGTAATTTTTATTAAATTTTTTTACGCAGTTCACTTGATGGGGTACATCATGTGATAACTTTATAGAGCCGGTCGTTGCGGACGCGGTAATACCAAATATGTCTATTTTATATATTTATTTTTATTTGTAACATTTTTTTAATGACATATTTGGGGGAAAATTATTTTTTTTATATGTGATATATATATTTTTTTATAATACTCTTTATTTTTTTTAATTGTTTTATTTTCTATTTTACACTTTGTGTCCCCCATAAGGTCATACAAGACCTCAGGGGGACATTCAACTTCCCTTATTTATTTATTTATTTTACACTTGATTTCTCCTGTAACTGGGGTTGACATAGTAGCCCCAGTCAGTTACAGGGGAAATACATCCCCAGAGAGGCTGTACAGCATAATACTATGCTGTACAGCCTCAGTGCAGGGCTGATCGGGTCTTTGAGAGTGGGCAGCTCCTGCACTCTCCCGGCCCTGGCGATCACGTGACCGCCGGTCCGGAACAGGAAGCGCAATGGCGCTTCCTGATCTATATACACAGCGCTCGGTGAGCGCTGCATATACAATGATCTAGAAGGCAGGGACCCCTGGGAACGGTCCCTGCCTTCTCTTTGGGGTACCCTGCTGTCAGTGACAGCAGATACGCCACTGTGCAGCTGCACGATTAGCGTGCAACTGCTATCTCTGAATGGATGTTCAGAAACGTCCATTCAGAGATAGATAATCACTTCACGGACATTTATATACTATGGGCGGACGGAAGTGGTTAAAAGTTTGCTTAGTTTAAAGGGGTATTCAGTTAGATTAAGAAATCCCCAATCCACAGGGTAGAGGATAAGTATTAGATCGGTGGGGATCCTGTCACTGGGACCCCACTAATCACAAGAATGGCGGCCCCATACCCCTTGCAACCTCCTGAAATGAAGGGAGTGGCCAGTCTCACATGCATGTGCAGATAACAGAGTACAGTGCTCAGCCATCTTTGGAACTCCCATAGAAATGGATGGAGTTGCCACACGCATGAATGACTGGCAACTCCGTTCTCGTGATTGGTGGGGGTCCTGTGGCTATGGGATAACTTAATCTAACCAGAATTTTTGGGTTGGGTCTAATTTGGGGTTTTCTGCTTGCCTTGTCCTCATCCTACATTTTCTACCCAGTAGACTGATGTTCTACCAAGCATTGTGGTTTTCCATCCCCCACATTTTATGAGCAGCATGTACCAGCAGAGCGGCGGCCAGTCAGCAGAACATGAAGAAGAGGAGGGCATGCCAGAGAAGACTATACTACGTAGAGAGGAAGAGTTTGATAAGAATGAGTACAGCTGGTTTTGGCACTGGGCACCCATCTCTCTCCTATCTAGGGTGTTGAAGGACCCACTGACCACTCCTATGCTTTGGTCACATATGTTTTGTTATAAAGGAAGCCACAATGTTATGCTGAACATGATGGACCATGCTAACGTACAATATTATCTGCTATTTTGATGGGGAAAATAATGATGCATGTAGCTATGGTATATTATTCCCAAAATATATGACAGAATTTTCTACAGGGATATCTGGTGCCGGTGTGAACAAAGCTCAATAAATGTTCTTTATCATCACACAGAGTAAGATGTTTATTATTCTAATTGCCAATTTAATTTCCTGCACAAACAACACATTGAAGGTTCTCTCCAGGCAAAACCGACTTACTGTCTTATGTCGACGCCTGAGGCTCTGCTGCATGACAGAGGAATAATAGCAGTATTTCTGCTTTGTCTGAAAAGTCTCTATAAATGTATTATATAGATTCAGGTGCTGGATATAGGACATGTTGTCTTCATTGTGCCACACAAGACAGCTGATAGGTCTTTCTTAATGTAATTGGGTAGGCCTACCCTTGGGTGAGCATTCTGACCCACCGCTACAAGATAGCTCTAGATACAGGCAATAACATAGTAACAAAGTTTATAAGGCTGAAAAAGAGACATCTGTTCATCCAGTTCGGCCTGTTATCCTCCAAGCTGATCCAGAGGAAGGCAAAAAGTCCCTGTGAGGTAGAAGCCAATTTTCCACACTTTATGGGAAAAAATTCCTTCCTGACTCCAATCAAGCATCAGAATAACTCCCTGGTTCAATGCCCCCTCTCTAGTAACTATAACCTATAATGTTATTACACTCCAGAAATACATCCAGGCCCCTCTTGAACTCTTTTAGTGAACTTACCATCACCACCTCCTCAGGCAGAGAGTTCCATAGTCTTTCTGCTCTTACCGTAATGAATCCATAGTCTCACTGCTCTTACCATAAAGAATCCTCTTCTATGTTTGTGTACAAACCTTCTTTCCTCCAGACGCAGAGGATGTCCCCTCGTCATAGTCACAGTCCTGGGGATAAGTAGATCATGGGAATGATCTCTGTACTGACCCCTGATATATTTATACATACTTATTAGATCTCCCCTCAGTCTCAGCTGCCGGACACTGGTTTATACAGCTAAGTTTGCTGTCCACTAAAATTCCTAAGTCCTTCTCCATGTCAGTGTTACCCAGTGTTTTACCATTTAGTATGTACTGGTGACTTGCATTATTCCTTCCCATATGCATAACCTTACATTTGTCAGTGTTAAACCTCATCATACACTTCTCTGCCCAAGCCTCCAATCTATCTATATCCATCTGTAGCAGTATACTGTCCTCTTATGTGTTAATTACTTTACACAGTTTAGTGTCATCTGCAAAACTTGATATTTTACTGTGCGAGCCTTCTACAAGATCATTAATAAATATATTGAAGAGAATAGGGTCCAATACTGACCCCTGTGGTACCCCACTAGTGAAAGTGACCCAATCTGAGTGTGTACAGTTAATAACCACCCTCTGTTTTGTATCACTGAGCCAGTTACTTACCCACATACAGACATTCTCTCCCAGACCAAGCATTCTCATTTTATATACTAACCTTTTATGTGGTACCATGTCAAAGGCTTCGGAGAAGTCCAGATATACGACATCCATTGATTCGCCATGGTCAAGTCTAATTGATCCACCACAGTCAAGTCCATGGTCAATAAGTGTGGTCATGTTACAGTACTACTAGTACTACTGTATAATGGTTTACTGAGGCATGACACTATATAAAAGATGAAACCATGTTTATTTCATGACATAATATCAGTCAAGATAAGAATCCACAAAAAAAAGCGGGCACCACAAAATGTATAAAAAGGTGGGTAATAGCCATGTTAATTAACCACTTCCAGTCTACCCATTGACTATAAACGTCCTGGTAGTGGATCTCTATCTCTGAATGGACGTTTTAAAACGTCCTTCAGCTTTGCCCCCTGTGTGCAGCACCTGTACATAGAAGCTCCATGACTCAGCTGCCTCCTGACAGCCAATAACATGGAGCTTTAACCTGAGACCTTTTTACCTGGCCTCCAGGCTTTTGATGACTCTGACAAGCTGTCTAAGTGATCACAAATGCTTGTACTATCTCCCTTTCATTACTGTCGGTCACAGAGCAGTTTACAACCACATATGGGGTGTTTCTGCAAACTTCAGAATCAGGAAAATAAATATTCAGGTTTGATTTGCGGTTTACCCTTGCTATCTTATAGGAAAAATGAATTAAAAATTGAAAATCTGCAAAAAAATATATATATTTTTAAATTTCACCTTCCTTCTGTTTTAATTCTTGTGGGAAAACTAAAGGGTTAACAAACTTTGTAAAAATCAGTTTTGAATAGTTTGACGGGTGTAGTTTCTAAAATGGGATAATTTATGGGTGGTTTCTATTATGTAAGCCTCCCAAACTGACTTCAGAACTGAACTGGTCCTTAAAAAAGTTGATTTTGCAAATTTGAAAAAATTGTGTCTAAAATTCTAAACCTTCTACTGTCCTAAAAAAATAAAATGACACTACCAAAATGATGCCAACATAAAGTAGACATATGGGGAATGTAAATTAAAAAGTATTTTATGGGGTATCACTATCTGTCTTAAAAGCAGAGAGATTCAAATTTAGAAAACATTGAATTTTTTCAAATTTTCATTAACTTGTGGATTTTTTTAAAAATAAAATTAAAACATATCGACTCAAATTTACCATTAACTTGAAGTTCAATGTGTCATGAGAAAACAATCTCAGAATCGCTTGGATAAGTAAAAGCGTTCCAAAGTTATTACCACATGAAATGACACATGTCAAATTTGCAAAATTAGGCCTGGTCAGGAAGGTGGTAAATGGCCCAGATCTGAAGTGGTTAATTATCAACAATTTATTGAATGATTCATATATGAACTGGGACAGATATCAAGGAGGATGTACATATATTTATTCTAATCTTTGTTACTATTAAAAAGAACTACTGGCAATAAAATTGGAGCGATTAACCATCTATGAATTATACTGAGACTGCATACAACCAGTTATGAACTATTAACCATCTATTTACTTTTATATTAACTGAGACTAACAATTTGGTTATTTTTATCAATTTTATATTTTTTGGGGATATATATATATATATATATATATATATATATATATATATATATTATTTTTTTTACATTTTTTTTTTGGGGGGGGGGGGATTTAGAGTATTTTAAGAGATATTATGTATTACAGACAAGCATTATTAAGAATTGATATATCATATTTGCAAGGCTTTGCATTCAAGATGTTGAACAGTCTGAACAGGCAGACAGCGGCAGTTGCATCATTGCATCATTGTCATCACAATGACATACCATTAGGATGTGTGGAAATCCTCACAGATCCATATGTCTGACTCATTTTTACAAAGCTAATGTTCTAGACCAGGGGTCCCCAAACTTTTTACACAGGGGGCCAGTTCACTGTCCCTCAGACCGTTGGAGGGCCGTACTATAAAAAAAACTATGAATCAAATCCAAATCCCTATGCACATTGCACATATCTTATTTTAAAGTAAAAAACAAACATTGTGCCCCCATCAGACCTCAGATCAGCCCACTGTGCCCCATTAGACCTCAGATCAGCCCACTGTGCCCTCATCAGACCTCCGATCAGCCCACTGTGCCCCCATCAGACCTCAGATCAGCCCATTGTGCCCCCATCAGACCTCAGATCAGCCCACTGTGCCCCCATCAGACCTCAGATCAACCCACTGTGCCCATATCAGACCTCAGATCAGCCCACTGTGCCCCATTAGACCTCAGATCAGCCCACTCTGCCCCCATCAGAATAAAATAAAAAATTCTCTTACCTCTCCTGTGCCGCAGCTCCGCTCCAGGTCCGGCGCTCCTCTGTCTTCTCTGCCCACGCTGCACTGTCACCTGACTGTGTGTGGCTGTATGCGGTCAGGACAGTGTGGCGCGGGCAGAGAAGACAGAGGAGCGCTGGACCCGGAGCGGAGCTGTGGCGCAGGAGAGGTAAGAGAGTTTTTTATTTTATCTGCCAGGAAAAGACAGAAGTGCGGCGGGGGCCGGATAAATGGCCTCAGGGGGCCGCATGCACCCATAGTTTGGGGACCCCTGTTCTAGACACTTGCACAGGACAATTTTGCCCACTTGGGTGTGAAGACACCACATGCCGCACTGAAAACCCTCTCTGATACAACACCGGAGACAGGACAAGACAGTACAGCAATGGTAAACTGGCCAAGATCCAACCACTGTTCGAATCTGCCCCCTTCCCCCCCCAGTTGTTCATGCTGTCAGGGAACAGGGTATGTTCTGGAGAAAGGGCACAGTCATTTAAAAAACAAGACAACTTTAACAGCTAACCAGGAGTACTACTGCCTGATGAATAAAATTTAAGTGAATGAGTGGAACGTCACCACATTTGGAGAATCATTTGCTGACTGAATCAAATTTTGGTGAAGATGCAGAAATGCACCCCATTTCTAGAACAACAAGACAATTTTTACAGACAGCTGACAAAAAATAATGCCTGCTGGATTAAATTTTAGTGAAAGAACAGAGGTGTGCCACAGTTCTAGAAGGACAACACAATTTATATGGAGAACTGGGAATATGGGAATAATACCTGCTGAACTAAATTTTGGTAAGGCATGGAACTACACTACAATTACCACAACAAAGTGGTACCACCAGCAAATTGTCCAGTAACTTGGACAATCAGCTTGCACACAACCTAACTGCTGGTCAAGAATAGAGACATCTGTTATGTCTCACAATGGGGCAGAAGACAGGAAGAAGAAAGAGTCTGAGCAGTAGAAAGAGTAGCTGAAGATGATGACAAGGACACCGTGACCTGACTGCCACAAAGAAGACCAAGAGAAGGAAGACATACTTGTTCCGAATGCTGGCCAGTGCTATTTTACAACAGGATCCAGTGATGTCATCTCATGTCCTGCAATATACCCCTGTCACCTATGTTTTGGTTTGAACACCCACTGACTGTTTTCATGCAGATCTTCCACAAGACTGTGGTTTTGTGCTTTGTGGAGAAAAAATGCCTTACAGGAGATAGTCAAACAGAGCAGCAGCCAAGCTAGGCGTTATCACTAGAGATGAGCGAGCACTAAAATGCTCGGGTGCTCGTTATTCGAGTCAAACTTTTCCCGATGCTCGGGTGCTCGTTTCGAGTAACGAACCCCATTGAAGTCAATGGGAGACTCGAGCATTTTTCCAAGGGACCAATGCTCTGCCTAGGGAAGGCTGGATGAAAACCTGGAAACATCAGAAAATGATGGAAACACCACGGAAATAGACAGGAAACAGCGGGGGCAGCATGCATGGATGCCTCTGCGGCTGCCTAATCCCACCATTACCCCAAATTCTCAGGCAACAGCCTGGTGGTTACCCTCATGGCAATTGTGCTCACCCAGACAAAGAAAGGCGAGGCACATGCCCATCACATGTTAGGGAAGCACCCAACTAGGTGCAACGAAGGTCGATCACCGCCTGCAGGTGACACCACTGCTCATGCTGGCACTGCTGTGCTATCCCCCGCCCCACGACGCAGGCATAAGCCTGACACATCATGGTGACAGCGTAGTGACACTAACAAGTGATCAAGTTAGATTGAGGTAGCAGTCAAATGTCTGTAGGCGAGCCTCCCAAAAATGTGTTTTGGAGTGTCCGAAGTTGACCCTCCTAAAAAATTGTTTAGGAGTGTCTGTAGTTGACCCTTCTGTAAAATATTTTTGTATTCCCTGTTATTAGTTAATGTACAACCCGTGGCTGGCATGGTGGGAATATATAGGTTTTGCGTCACAGACGGTCCACTGCACCGTTACATTTTCTTCATCATTGCCAATTACTTTTTCACCAACTGTTGTCTGGCAATGATAAAGGGGAAGGTGAATCCACTGTGGAAGAAAAGTGTCATCCTACTACAATTCTACACTTGCTCTCAATTGAAAAGGGGATGTTCTTGCCGTGGCCTTCCTCATAGTGGCCGCTTCTGCGGACGACAGAGGTGGTGTACCTACTGACAGCCTGACCGAACACGATGGCAGACTGGGAGACACTCCCTCATGTAAAATTGTTTTGGAGTGTCTGAGGTTGATCCTCCTGTAAAATATTTTTTTTGTTTTCCCTGTTATTAGTTAATGTACAACCCATGGCTGGCATGGTGGGAATAAATAGGGAAGCACCCAACTAGGTGCAACGAAGGTCCATCACCCATGCCCATGCTGGCACTGCTCTCCTATCCCCAGCCACACGATGCAGTCATAAGCCTGACACAGCATGGCGGTGACAACAACAAGTGACCAAGTTAGATGAGGTAGCAGGTGAGCCACCCAAAAATTTAGCCTGACGCAGCATGGCGGTGACAACAGAGTGACCGAGTTAGACTGAGGTAGCAGGAGGTGAAGCACGGATGGTAATTCAAAGGTGGAGGAGGAGGGGTTGGAGAAAGTGGCATAGTAATTCTGACAAACCGTGAACGAGGCAGGCCCCGCAATCCTCCAAGTGGGCAGTACATGAGCGGCCCCAGGGTCAGACTCGGTCAGAGTATGTGAAATGTTCAGGGTGGCCAAACGGCTCGACGGCGGACCCGTTTCGGGTTATCGATTGTCGAAATGTTGGCTTACATCAAGTTTAGTATCTGTTCTTATCAATTGCTGTGGCTGTTGGTGGTAAAGTGGTGAGCATAGCTGCTTCCCAAGCAGTTGACCCGGGTTCGATTCCCGTCTATCGCAGGAAGCAATTAAAAGAAGAACCAAAAAAAATCTGTACAATATCTAATACGTCCCCTACACGGGTAAATTGTTTGGAGAGAGGGCCTGTAGGTGGGGGGGAAGTCTGGGGGGAAGGAGGTTGAGCTGGAAGAGCCAGAGGAGTGCCCCCTTGGCTAGCGTGTGTGGTGATGACAACAGCCGGGTGGAGTTTGAATGACGACGCAGGACCCCAACTTAAAAATTTAGCATCAACTGGTACAGTTGTCAACTATGAGATTGATCAAGTGTGGTATGTGTTCTATGTATTCTTCTCAGTTTAATACCGTATATGGCACCTATCCGGAAAAATAGTTTGGAGAGAGAGAAAGAGAGGAAAAAGACGTATTTTTAAAAGTGACGTTCAGTATAGATCAGTTAAAGAGAAAGAAAGGATTTTATGAAATGGATTTGTATCACTGAGAGCAAAAGAACCTATTTTTTTTACGTGACGTGCAGTATAGATAACTTGGAGATAAAAAGGGGAATGTGCAGACTTGGGCTGCTATAGTGCAAACCATTATGGTGGTGACAACAGAGTGAGCGAGTGACACTGCGGGAGCAGGCGAACCACATAAACATTTTTTGTGGCCCTGTATGGCGGCGGTGACAACAGAGTGACTGAGTTAGTATGCGGTAGCTGGTGAAGCACCCAAAAATTTAGCCAGACACAGCATGGCGGTTACACCACCAATGACTTTGTCCGACTGAGAATGCACTGAAATGGCTTTTGTTGAGCCTCCAAAAAATTTTTTCTTTGCGGAGTACATAAAGTTTACCCTCAGCAAAAAAAAAAAAATGTAAATGTCGGTACTTGCGCATCCTGAAAAACTGTTTTGGACTGTCTGTTTGACGCTCCTGAAACATTGTTTTACACTGTCTGTAGTTGACACTGTGGAAAATTGTTTGGAGAGAGGGCCTATAGGTGGCCCTCCGGAAAAATTGTTTGGAGAGAAGGCCTGTAGGTGGACCTCCGGAAAAATTGTTTGGAGAGAGGGCCTGTAGGTGGACCTCCGGAAAAATTGTTTGGAGAGAGGGCCTGTAGGTGGACCTCCGGAAAAATTGTTTGGAGAGATGGCCTGTAGGTGGACCTCAGGAAAAATTGTTTGGAGAGATGGCCTGTAGGTGGACCTCAGGAAAAATTGTTTGAAGAGAGGGCCTGTAGGGGGCCCTCCTGAAAAATTGTGGTAAGAGTGCCAGTTGGACCTCTAAAAAATGGCGTTTTTTTGGTCAGCGTTAGGCAAAGACTACAAGGAGGAGGAGGAAGAGTAGGAGGAGTAGAGAAGAGGAATCGGATACATAAGTAATGTAAATCTTTAGCTGCTTTCCCCCGGAGGAGATTTAAATTCCAGTGAAATCCAGGCTTTGTTCATTTTAATAAGCGTCAGCCTGTCAGCGCTGTCAGTTGACAGGCATGTACGCTTATCGGTGATGACGCCACCAGCTGCACTGAATACCCACTCTGACAGCACGCTAGCGGCAGGGCAGGCCAGCACCTCCAAGGCGTACAGCGCCAGTTCAGGCCACGTGTCCAGCTTTGAAACCCAGTAGTTGTATGGAGCAGAGTGATCGCTACGGACGTTGGTATGGTCAGCTAGGTACTCCCTCACCATCTTTCTGTACAGCTCCCCCCTACTCTGCCTAGACTGGGGACAGGTGGCAGTGTCTTGATGGGAAGGATTGTTTCAGCTTGTGCACCAGTACCTGTTGATATCTATTCACTCTCATACTCCTTTCCTCTGCAGGGATGAGAGTGGAAAGGTTCTGCTTGTACCGTGGGTCCAGGAGAGTGAACACCTAGTAATCGGTGTTTGAAAAAATGCTTCTAACACGAGGGTCACGGGATAGGCAGCCTAACATGAAGTCTGCCATGTGCGCCAGAGTCCCAACACGCAAGAATTCCCTCTCCTCACTGGCCTGACTCTCCATTTCCTCCTCCTCCTCCTCTTCAGCCCATACACGCTCAAGAGTTAAGGACTAAGCACTGGTACCCTCTTCTGTCTCGCCGACATTATCCTCCTCTTCCTCCTCATCCTCATCCCCCTCCTCCGATACGCGCTGAGAAACAGACCGGAGGGTGCTCTGGCTATCAAGCGACGTATCTTCCTCCACCGTCTCTTGTGACAAGCGCAAAGCATCCGACTTGATGCTGAGCAGTGAGTTTTTCAACAGGCAAAGCAGCGGGATGGAGAGGCAGATAATGGCGGCATCGCCGCTGACCATCTCTGTTGACTCCTCAAAGTTGCTCAACACCTGGCAGATATCAGACATCCACGTCCACTCCTCATTGTAGACTTGAGGAATCTGACTGACCTGACTACCAGTTCTGGTGGAAGTTGACATCTGGCAGTCTACAATCGCTCTGCGCTGCTGGTAAACTCTGGATAACATGTTTAATGTGGAATTCCATCTCGCGGGCACGTCGCACAACAGTCAGTGAGCGGGCAGTTGTAGGCGGCTCTGCGCTGCCCTGAGAGTGGCAGCATCTGTGGTCGACTTGCGGAAATGCGCACAGATGCGGCGCACCTTGATGAGCAAATCAGACAGATTGGGGTATGTCTTGAGGAACCGCTGAACCAGGCATGGCACATGTGTCAGTCTGCCGAGTTGCAGAGCCGCCACCAGGTTACGCCCGTTGTCACACACAACCATGCCTGGCTTGAGGTTCAGCGGTGCCAGCCACACATCGGTCTGCGCCGTGGTGCCCTGTAACAGCTCTTGGGCGGTGTGCCTTTTGTCACCTAAGCTCAGCAGCTTGAGCACCACCTGCTGGCGCTTAGCCACGGCACTGCTGCTGCGCCTAGAGCTACCGACTGAAGGCGCCGTGGCCACAGATGGTAATTCGGTGGAGGAGGAGGAGGGGTCAGACGAGGAGGCATAGTACGTCTGAGAGACCGTGACCGAGGTAGGTCCCGCAATCCTCGGTGTGGGCAGTACATGAGCGGCCCCAGGGTCATTCTCGGTCCCAGCCTCCACCAAGTTAACCCAATGTGCCGTCAGTGAGATATAGTGTCCCTGCCCAGCAGCACTTGTCCACGTGTCCGTGGTTAGGTGGACCTTCTCAGAAACAGCGTTGGTCAGGGCACGGATAATGTTCTGTGACACGTGCTGGTGTAGGGCTGGGACAGCACATCGGGAAAAATAATGGCGGCTGGGGACCGAATACCGAGGGGCTGCCACCGCCATGAGATTGCGAAAGGCCTCGGTCTCTACCAGCCTATAGGGCAGCATCTCCAGGCTTAGCAATTTGGAGATGTGGACATTGAGGGCTTGGGCATGTGGGTGGGTGGAACTGTATTTCCTCTTGCGCTCCAGCGTCTGCTGTAAAGACAGCTGAACGCTGTGCAGGGACACATTGGTGGACGCTCTGGGGGATTGTGGAGGCGAGGTGTGGTATTCCCGCGGGAGGCGCTCGTGCCGGGGTCCTAGGCAGGGGGTTGACTAGCAGAGGCAGCGAGTGACACAGGGGAAGGAGCAGTGGTGTGACCCGCAGGAGGTGGTGAACGGCCTTGGTTCCATTGAGTGGGGTGTTTAGCACTCATATGCCTGCGCATGCTGGTGGTGTTTAGGCTAGTATTGGTGGCACCTCTGCTGATCCTGGTGTGGCACAGGTTGCACATCACAGTCCGTCGTTCATCCTCACTTTCTTTAAAGACCCTCCAGACTTGCAAACATCTGGGCCTCGCCACGGGAGCTTCACTACGTGAAACAGTTGCTGCTGATGCACCAGCTCTGGCTCTGCTTCTCCATCTGGCCACACCACTGCCTCTTCCAACCTGTTCTGGTGCAGCACTCGCCTCCGCCTCAGAGGCACTGTCTTCACTTGGCTTATCAACCCAGCTTGGGTCAGTCACCTCGTCATCCCCCGATTTCTCAGTCTGCTCCCCCCTCAGACTTCCTGCCCTTACAACAACTTCACCACTGTCTGACAACAGTGTCTCCTCATCGTCTGACACCTCTTTACAAACTTCTTCCACTAACTCAACATTGTCATCATCATCATCACCCACAGACTGCGACAGTTGGAAAACTTGGGCATCGAGAAAGAGGTCAGCAGCAACCTGAGAAGTGGTTTGTGACTCTGGGAAGGGTCCAGAAAACAGTTCCTGAGAGTATGCCGGATCGCATTCCAAATTTTCCTGGGAGGGGGCAGACTGGGGGGAAGGAGGTTGAGGTGGAGGAGCCAGAGGAGTGCTCCCTTGGGTAACGTGGGTGGACTGCGTGGAAGACTGACTGGTGGACAAATTACTTGACCGCAATCCACGACATCAGCTGTTCGCACTGTTGTCCTTTCAACAGTCCTCTACCATGTGTCCCTGTAAGTTCAGACATGAAGCTAGGGAGTGTAGCTCTGCGGCGTTTCCCTGCTCCCTCATCAGCAGGTACTGTCTCACCCTGCCCAGGACCACGGCCTCTGCCCCCTGCAGTAATTGAATGCCCACGCCCTCGTCCTCGACCCTTAGCCCTGGGGTTCAACATTTTCTGTATATAAGTGTATTATATAAAAAAAATTAAATAAATGGGCCTGCTGTACTGAAACCCACAAACTTGTTCAATCTGAGCAAGTAAATACATAGGTGGATAAGTAAGATCAAAATTACGTATGTTATTATGTACCGTGCAGTATGGAGCAATTACATGGAAACTATTAGATTAGGCAGACTTGGTCTGCGTAGTTGCAACCCAGACAAATGTCGCACAGAGATTTTTGTAATCTAGCTGTATCAGTGAGAGCAAAAGACCTTTTTTAATTAGGTGACGTACAGAATGTGTCACCTGGACAGAAAATACGGATTGTGTTGAGTGGACAGCTGAACTGTGACACACAGAATGGTTCCACACAGCTGTGTGAAATGGATTTGTATCACTGAGATATAACAATAAAAAAAAGGGTTATATATGGCAATAGCTGCACTACTAGTGCCAGCCAGCCAGCCCAGCCAGGAGACCAAAAAAAAATTTCTTGTAGCCCTTAGAAGGGCTGTTGGGTTCTTGTGAGATCACTCCTGCCTAATAAAGAACTAAATGCAGGCCCTAACACTCTCCCTGAAACGCAGCAGCTCTATCCCTAACAACATCCAGACAGCATCTGAGCCGAGCACCGCGGCCAGTCACTAGTATATTCCAGGGTCACCTGATAAGGCCAGCCAACCCCTGCTATCGACATGTAAGGGCCCCACGTGATGCTGGGTGTACCGCAGAGTCTCCTGGCTTGTGATTGGCTGAGTTTATAGGCGCCAAAAATGCACAATGCGGAAGTTGCCATTTCCTTGAGCATGGCGAGATACTCGTCCGAGCAGCGATTTCTTACGAGTACCGTAATACTCGAACGAGCACCAAGCTCAGACTAGCATGCTCGCTCATCTCTAGTTATCACCAATTCCCTTGTTGACCACAATAGAAGCAGATCTGGCCCTTGGTGTTTTTGGGAGGTTTTTGCTATGCATTGCTTTTGCATTTGTTTTCCACTGTGGCCACCTCCCTTTCCTCTGATGTAATTTTCTCCTGACTGCCCCAATCTGACTCCCAGGTCCTGTCCAACACACAAATCATAATCACCACTTTTATCAGACTGTGATATCTTTGTGTACTCCTTAAACTCCCTTCTAATCCCATTCTCTCTATTTGACCAAAGTACCACTGTGACCATGGCTATCATTGACCCTACCACCACCATTGTGGCTAAAAGTTCCACAACTACTACCATTACCACCAGTGAAGGGTGATTAAGACAGAAATAATGCAAGTGAGAGGCTTATCTGGGGCTGCAAGAAGGAGGAGCAGGAGTTAGGCTACTTTCACACTAGCAGCAGGGGTGTCCGGCAGGCTGTTCCGGCGGGTGAGCAGCCTGTCGTATCCGTGCTACCAGCAGGTCTGCGGCCGGAACTGCGCTCCGTCCCAATTCACTATAATGGGCAAACATTAAAACTAAAATTACATGTCGGAATTTTAGTCCGGCCGCCTCTTGGCAGGTTTGCCGTGCTGCGGCCAGAACTCTGGCCCACCCCCATTATAGTGAATGGGGACGGAGTGTAGTTCCGTCCGCAGACGTGCACTAGCGGCAGCATGGGTCTGGCAGGCTGTTCACACACCGGAACCGCCTGCCGGACACCCCTGCCGCTAGTGTGAAAATAGCCTTATGTGATGAGTCCTGCCTTAAAGGCAAGTTGTCAGACACAGAGTTGCCATCAACATCCTCCTGCTGTGACTGAGAGGATGACTGAGTCACAATGTTATCCTCTTTATCCTCAATAATAATCTGGTGCCTACCAGAAGTGCTGCTATTACTACTACCAACCAGACTGCTGGCTACTGCTGTTTGTACTTTTACAGCCATCCACATTCATACTTTCTGATGGTGAGACATACAGTAGGTCTTTCGTTTTCCACTTTGTCATTTACCAGATACTTTATTATGAGGACTATTTCAGGAATGACAAATTGCAGGTTTGTTACACTGACAATTAAATCGTAGCATAAAAGTGTTTTTCTACCCATATTTCACAGACAAAGGTATAATTAAATGTCCCTCCTATTCTATAAACACTCTGCACACTGGTATTGACAACAATATAATGCATTACATTTAAATGATTTATTAACACAAAAGTATAATGTGTTGAATTTAACTATAATATGAATGCAACAGCATAATGCTCTGATTTTAACTCCTCTATTAATGCAGCATTATAGTACATTAAACTAAAACAGTAAACATTGAAATGGTATATTAATGCAACAGTATAATGGGTTGAATTAAAATAATATATTAATGCTACAGTATAATGTGTTGAACAGCTTTATTAATGTAACAGTATAGCAGTGTGGTAAATATAAAGGTAACCTGTCAAAAATGACCTCACTACCAAACTGTTTGCATAGACACCTAGCTATGGTTCACCAGTAAAATGCATTGAAGTGTGCAGTTTTAAAGGGTATCAAAATTGGAGCTGGTTTTTAGAATGAAAAAGGTACAACTGCACAACAAAAGGTATGCTACAGTGCTTGCATTGCCAGGTTAATATGCGTATAAAAACTCGTCAACTGAAGGTTTCTTCTTCTTCTTATTTTTTATAAGGACTGTCTGCCGAAAAACACGTTTTTGCAAGCAGTGAATGATTTTGTTTTTTGTAGCAGCTTATCACTTGCAAGCAGCTGCCCTCAGTGAAAAAAAAAACACACGTACTGAACTCTTAGTGACCATATGCTTTCTCTGTCTGACAGAACCCTGGCCTTTCAACCTATTGATTCACTCTACCTAACTAAATATGTTCCTCCACTGTCCCTGAAACACCCTAAGATTGCTGGCTTGTGTATGTAATTACTTTCTGCCAGACGCACCCAAAACATGTACTCTCAAATTGCATGCTAAGCTCAGATTGACAACCACAAGCCCAGAGACTCAAGAACCTGCCAATATCCTGCCTCTTGATTGGCTCATAAGCTGTCTGTCAGTTCCTGAGCCAATCATGGCAAGCCCTGTCCCTCCCAGGGTTATGTGACCCTCCATCTTCATCCTCTCTGCCCTGTCCCCGCTAATTTTCCAAGTAAAATGGCATGGCGTCATTCATCAAAAGCAAATCACCAAAACTTTAGATTTGTTTGGCAGCAGAATTTTTGTGAAATTTGTAACAAATCCCATTACAGTAGTTTAGAAGTCATTTTCTCATCTCTAAAACAAATAGGTATCCATAAAAAAAGTGTGAAATTAATTTTAACTTGTATACCATATACATTTTATACCGTCTCTTGTATCTCAATTTTTTATTTTTTTTGGCCTTTCAAACTACATTACTCATAATCACTCCCCAACCTGAAGTCAGCACTTTCCCTCACATAGCTTTCTGTGCCCTAGGATATCTATCACACACTGAAATACCTGTATTACTGTGAGGCGTTGTATTTTATTCTCTAGTGTGATGAAGCAGGATACCCTGCAGGTAAAATGTCAAATTGTGTGACTTAGCAAAAGCACGAGATTCACTGGGCACAGAAGAAGAGAGAAGACTGGATCAGTGCATTGCATCCTCTGTGCCACCCAAGCTAAGGAACCTCAAGTAAGAGCAAAATCTTAGTCTCCTCATGAAACTTGATATTTCTGCACGATGCGTACTTGACAATGATTCTGACTTCCTGGGAATATCCCTATTTTTTTAAAAGCAATCCTGGCAAATATTTGTCTTACGCAATGTTCTGGAAATGCTAGTGGATTAATCCAAAGGGTAATGGGTGCTACTATTTAATAACCCCTCCTTGCGTCCTCTTTGACGTCAGACGCCATTGTTCATGATGTTCTTACTTTGGTCTGCTAGGGCATACACAACATATTGCCACTGCTCATGCTGTATGTAATGGAAGGGAATGTGAAGGAGCTGGTTGGTTACATCTGCCTTGTGGTCAAGGTTACGTGATTGGTGGAGTGCAAGATCCATGGTGGAGAGAAGGATGTAGCATGATGCTCTTAAGAGATTGTGGGGGCTAAAGCTTCTTCTGACCACAGTAGCCTCTTGGTCCAAGTAAAAACATGAGGGATTCAAACATATGTATTGTAGTGGAGTCATCTCTGTATACAGGGTTAGGTAGAAAAGAATAAGTGTTATTAGAAGATTGTACTCTCTGTGACAAATCTTCTTGTCTATAAATGCACGACTATGATTGAACAATATACCCATTAGTGAGTTCTATACTTTGTAGGTTGCAAGCTCTTTGATAAAGTCTGTTGCTAGAGTTTTATCATAAGGCATAACTATAATGTTAATTTTGTCCTATCCTTTCATATCATTTGCACAAATCTATCTGACTGACCCCTGTGTTATAGCACACACTTTAGAGTCTACAGAAACCTCTAGTCCAGTGATGGTGAACCTTTTACAGACCGGGTGCCCAAACCGCAACCCGAAACCCACTTATTTATTGCAAAGTGCCGACATGACAATATAACCTCAGTACTACAGTCCAATATAGTATATCTTCCATGTACTTTATCATTGAGCTATAATAGCCTGCCGACATTCAATGTGCTGTCTGTACCGTTTATAGTGCGTCCTGCGCTGATGAATGGCAGGAAAGGTCATAGGCATATTGGTACACCATAGACTTTTTCCAGGGTGTGGGTGCCCACAGAGAGGGCTCTGAGTGCCGCTTCTGGCACCCATGCCATAGGTTCGCCACCACTGCCCTAGTCTATCCTTTTTCTTTGTAATCACCACTACTATTTACACCTGAGGAATATTCAAGAAATATGCTGCATGCAGTCAAAATATGGTACATCAAATACTGTATATAATGTGCTGTTTGCTACCTGCACTACATATACCGGACTCCTCTTATACACAGTATATACTGTACCTCTCTATAGCTTTCTAAAAATACTTTAGAGTGAGGACAGTATAATATATGCAGTGAGGGCAGTATAAAGGGATAGTTGGCAAAAACTGCATTCTGCAAACTCTGCTCCATCACAAGCCATGCCCCAAGAAACTCTTCCCCATAGCAAGAGACACCACAAGAATCCATGCCTGTCAAACCTGAAGTCTTCTTAGAAACTTTTTTCAAATGTTGGCAACTATGTACAGCTCCCCTACCATGACCAAGACATCAGTGTGCCATATAAGATGGCTTGGGACCAAGTACTCCATTAGGTCTACCAGAGTTATACTGGTGAACAAGAGGACTATGCTGGCACAATAACAAAGCCCATGTGGTGTTTCAATTGATTTCCCTCACATATGTGGGTATATTACTATTTTGGTGTATTTCTAAAATATGTTTGTTTTGATGATAAGGCTTCCATCTTGTTCTCTACAGCCTCAGTATAATTTCCTCTGATGGACCCATGGTACCACAATCCAGAGATAGTCAAATCTAATTAATCTCCAATTTACCAAAATTTCAGCAAACCAGAAGGTTTGTGATATGGTTCAGGTGAATTCGTCAAAATGGTTTCTGACATTTTACAGATCAGAAGACAGCACAGTCAGGCAGGAACAATGGAAAAGAAGGATCACATGACCCTGGGTAGTGATGGCCTATCCTGAGAATAGGTCATCAGTAGAGATGAGCGAACATGCTCGTAAAGAGCACTGTAGCGCTCGGCTCCCCTGCGCTCGCATGGATCCGGATTCCTGCGCCCATGCGAGCGCAGGGGAGCCGAGCGCTACAGTGCTCCTTACGAGCATGTTTGCTCATCTCTAGTCATCAGTATCAATGTCTCAGAAAACCCCTTTAATGCACTAAGGCAATGATACTTCTGACTCTATACTTGATGTATCAAACTGTATTGTATTCTCCTGGCCACAATAAAAATGGTTAAAAAAAGGCAGCAAATTTATATATTCTATTTCTTGAACATGATTATGGGTGCAAGAAATCATTAAGAAAATTGCTTTACGGTATCCCCATGGGCCATAGATACACTGGTCAGAAGGGGACCTCATTGACTTCTATGGGAGAGTCTTTTAGGCATGCTCTGTGACTAGTGCGAACTATGAGCGAACCCATGGAAGTTCGGGTTCGTTGCGTTCGGGCGAACTTCAGGTCAAAATTCGAGACCAGAACTTGACCTGAACCTGAACCCCGTTAACGTCTACATAATGGAAGACCAGGACGGATCTGTTACGCTCTCATAGGCTTCTATTATGACGGAATGCAAAGTGGAATGCCCCTAAAGGTGTCCCTTTTGCATACCGTCTTAAGTATTATGCTAGTTTCTGTGTTATTATGGAAAATAATAAAATAATTCATAAATTGCCTGCCATAAACTGCATAGTTTGGGTTCATACAGAACTTTGCGAGTTTGGGTATCTGGAGCTGAACCCAGACTTTTTCACTGAAGTCTCGGTTCAGGTCCAGATACCCAAACTCGCAAAGTTCTGTATGAACCCAAACTATGCAGTTCGGGTTCGCTCATTCCTATTTATGACCTGGGCAGATGTCATTGTACAAGGAAAAAATAAGCTATGACAATGAGCCTTTGTGAATGGAGAATCTTGTCTTATCTATACACAGAGGTGATAGCATTACAGGCAAGAGTAGAATGACAGATATGTGTTTAACTGCATCTACTATTAGGCTTAGTGGCCAGGGGGATTTTATGGCTTTTGTTTAAATATAGATATTGACATGGAAAATTTAAAATAACACCCAGTTTCAAAACAACACTGACTACATTGTTGCGCTGGACACTGCCTAACTAATTTTTTAAACGTACTGCAAAATTTCTTAAAAACCTCAGTTGATCACTGACTACTGTACCAAAACTGACAAGTTGCTCTGCATCACAGTCACAATTTAGTAGATTTTAGTCCAACTGCACATTTTTTAATAAATATATTGTGGAAGTACAATATAATACAAAAACTTAACTTATCACAGACTGGTGTACAATACCTGACCGTTTTTTCTGCATCACTCACTGTACATTGTAGTTGACTCTGGACAACTACATTAATATTTCTAAGAAAGTGTTGAAAATTTTAGTTGAAAAAATTCCATTTATCGCAGATTGGCGTACCTGACATGTTGTTCTGCATCACTCACTGTTATATTGTAGTGAACTCTGTCCTACAGTGACTTCTTATTGTTTAAGTAGATGGACAGATGTCTTTTTTCGGCGTTATAAACTATGTTACTATGCTACTATGTTAGACTTCAAAATAAATGGTTTGGTAAACAGGTGGGGGCAGTGGGTGAGGTAATGGAAAACAAGTGATAGCCTGTTTTGTATTAACAGGCTAGGGCACAGCTAAAGCCCACCCATTAGTTCTGGTGATGTCACCGGGCTCACTGCTAGGTGGAAGCTATTGGCTATTTTCCCTCTTCGTGTTCTTTGGTTTGGCTATTTTCTCTTGTCCTGTTTCAAGGCTTGTTAAAAAGTTAGCCTTTGACTCATAGGAAGCCACTTCCAGACGTTGACACTAACAAGATGGATCTCTTTCCTGGGAGACATCTCTATCCATATGTCTTTTAGCCTGAAAAGATAATTCTGCATGTAAGCTGTATACACAAAGCAGTAGACATTTTGAAATTTCAGACTATTTAAAAAGTTGTTTTTTAATGGCCTGTTTCATTAGACTATTAAATAAATAGTTTTAAAAGTCTAAACATTCTATTTATTGATTTTATATGACATTTACTTATGTTACATCTTTCCTCTCTATCTTACATAGAACTCAATGGAGCTTGTCACAGTTCTGCTGTCCATCATTGTCATCATCTTCTTTATCAATGTTTTCAGCAATCAAAAAGAAGAGAAATACAAAAACTTACCCCCAGGGCCAAAACCTTTACCGATTCTTGGAAACTTTCTCATTTTGGACATAGCAAAACCCCATAAAACATTTCTTCAGGTAATGAAAAATTTCTATGACCATATTAAGGCCTCATGCACACAATCGTATAAAAAAAAAAGATCCGCAAAAACGGATCCGCAAAAAATACTGATGATGTCTGTGTGCATTCCGTATTTTGCGGACAATAATAGGACATGTTCTATTTTTTTGCAGAACGGAAATCGGACATACGAAAATGGAATGCACACGGAGTACCTTCAGTTTTTTTTGCGGACCCATTGAAATGAATGGTTCCACATACGGTCCGCAAAAAAACGGAAAGAAAATACGTTCGTGTGCATGAGCCCTAAAGGGAATACATACTGTAATCACAAACGACATACTACGTTCTGCTTTTGGTTGATGTTTACCACATGTTCCTCATAGGCTTTGGTTCTGTACACATATCAGTTTGATTATGACTTAATGGTACTATCATCCACCTGTGTATACTCCCTACCCGGTTTCCACCTAAGTTACCTAAAGACTCCATTACAACTGATCAGTAGGGGTCATGGGAATTGTAATCGAGCCAATCTCATACTGATGCCCTATTCTGAGCATAGGTCATCAATATGTAAATGCTGGGGAACCCCTTTAGAAAGTTACACATTGATACTGCTGTCTTTTTTTGTGTTTGCAGCTATCTAAGCAGTATGGCAGTGTCTTCCGTATCAAGACGGGCATGAATGAATTTGTTGTCTTATGTGGTTTAGACACCATTAAAGAGGCTCTGGTTGACAATGCTGAAGTATTCAATGACAAATCCTCTACTGCTCTGTACTCTAAATTAATAAAAAACCATGGTAACTACTTTTCTTGTTTATAAATTAGTATTGTTTTGGAGTTGAGCACCTTTTTTGGCTACAACTTGGGGGGTCATTTACTAACAGAAATACGTTTATATTAGGCGCCTAAATGCCGGTATAGGCGGAGAAGGGGACAGGCCAACAGGCCAATCTCATTTACAATCTTCTCCACCTAGTTTAGGCGTAGAAAAAAGTCTAAATGTAAGACAGCTAGGAAGCTTCTCCTACATTTCGAACTGGTGCAGGATCTGCCGAAATTATGAAGAAGCCGGCTTCTCTTCATAACTTCGGCAGAACCACCACCAGTTAAGGGGTTAATTAAGATTAATTCTTTTAATCTTTCCTGATAACTAAGACCCTCCAGGTTGCTTATCAGTTTAGTTGCTCTTCATTGTACTCTTTACAGCTCCAGGGCATCCTTTCTATGAACTGGTGCCCAGAACTGAATGGCATGAGGCTGCATCAAAGCTTTGTAAAGTGCTTATATTACATATCTGTCCCTCAAGTCCATGCCTCGTTTAATACATGTGGATATCATGCTTGCCTTAGAAGCAGCTGACATTGTGATGTTATTTAGTCTATGGCCAACAAGTACACAACCAAATCCTTCTCCACAAGAGGCTCTTTCAATGTTACTTCCCCTAGGACATATGATGCACATTGATTATTACGACCCAGATGCAGAACTCTACATTTATCCACATTGAATCTAATTTGCCAAGTTGACGTCCAGACTATCAGAGCATCCAAATCAGCTTGTAGTTTATGGACATCTTCCATAGACTGCACAGTACTATATTTCTTGGTGTCATCTGCAAAATTAGAAGCAGTACTATTGCCTCCATCCTCTATATTAATAATAAATATGTTAAATAACCAAGGAGTCAGCACTGGAATTGGGGTACACCACTTATAACTGGGCAACCATTCAGAATAGGAATCATTAACCACAACTGTCTGGACATGGTCCTTCAGCCATTTTACAATCCAATTACAAACTATACTGTCTAGGCCTATAGACAATATTTTTGCATGATTTAACACATCATGGCTGATATGGTCTTACTCCTAGATGCTTCAAATTCACCGTAATAGCATTTACACTTGACTGGTGCTCAGAAATTTGGCAAGCTAACTGGTGGCAAGGTTGAAATCCTATGACAGTACCAAGTTTAAATTCACTGGTCTCTTGTCTAAGTCCATTCCATGGCTATGTGCTTGATTTTATGCACTTGTTTGCGATGGATGTAGATGAAGCCCACAAACTTGATGAGTAGCAGGTGTTTCCACATACATTTTGTCCCTATATTGTGCATTCCGTTGCTGTATATTTGAATTTCACTGTAACATCCCTTACTTTTCTTACTTAGGTGTTGTTTTTTCCAATGGAGATAATTGGAAAGTGATGAGAAGATTTTCTCTCTCCACGCTACGAGATTTTGGAATGGGTAAAAAAACTATAGAAAACAGGATCAATGAGGAGGCTGAATTTTTAATAAAGAAGTTGAAATCATATAAAGGTGAGTATTGAGAAGACTTTTACATTGTACATTTTGGACTTTGGTCTTGTTTTGGTACTACATTTCTGACTACTTAGTCAATTTATTTATCTGTTCTATTAGTTATTATTACCTAATGCTAGGGTCCATTGTTTCCCAGATGATATGCACTCATCATTAATACATCAGGTTCTTTCCCAGGTCTATAATATCAATCACCTCTAATTTTTTAGCTAGTTCTCATAGAAATGTGTGATGGATCTTTCTTCAAAAGCAGCTTCCCAGCTCCTTCTTCAAGCCCCTTCCTGCTTCTGACCATGAGATCTGCAGAGCCCTGCCCTTTATAATGTATTGCACATGTGTCTTAAAGGCACAGTACATAGTAAATCACAAATCATAATAACATAGCATATCAACATAGGTACCAGTTACATCTAAGGGCTCAGAGTTATATAACATGTATGAACATAACATAATAGTAATGCTGGCATGTTCAAGCAACAGTCACTTTACAGTTCAACAGTTTAAATACTGTAGGTGGTATTTCCACTGCAACAGGCTATCTGGTGGAATGAAGAGTTTTCCCAATCACATGCAATACACTTGGAAAGTCTTCACACTCTTTCATTTTTTAAAGTTTCATCATGTGGCGGTTTTATGCTAAAATAAACAAAAATCAAGTTATTCCCGACCAATCTGCACATGATCAATACCCCATAATGAGAAAATGAAAACAGAACTTTAGAAATATTAATACAAATTAATAAAAATAAAAATATTATTGGAAACTATTGGAAATCCTGGGGAACCTTGGGGAGGACTTGCTTAATCCTGGTGGTTAATAATGGAATCAATCACAGTACCATGTATTTTTAGGTTTGTAGGAAGTGGGTTATATGAAGGTGAACCTTCATATTAAGAATAAGAAAAACATGTTTTCAAACACAAAGAAATGTTTTTTTAAAAATTGTATTTCTGAATTTTCCTTATATAGGACAGCCCTTTGATAATCTGACCAGTATAAATGCTGCTGTAACCAATATAATTGTGTCTATACTGCTTGGTACAAGATTTGACTATGAGGATCCAATCATACTGAGGCTTATGGAATTAGTTAATGAGAATATAAGACTCCTAGGAAGTACATGGATCGCGGTAAGTCAGAAGTTTTTGTAAGTATTAAATTATGCCATTATTTTAATGAATTTTGTAACTTTACCAAAATTAGAATTCTCACTCACAATGGAAGCTACATTCCCAAATTCTATCAAATTTCACAAGAGAAAGAGCTCAGCATGGAGGGCTATTCTTCCCAACGAAAGGGGGGACACAATGACCAAATTTGATTTTAAATGAATGGAGTCATTGGGCTCCAGATTTTTCAGTCATTTATCTGTTATCAGATTTAAGAAGGACTGCAGAATTGAGTTGTCTTTGAATGTTTTTTCAAATGTAAAATAAAATGGATTTTTACGAAAACTGCATGGAAGTCCCAATTTCTGACCTCATCTCCTTGTTGTGGAAGTGTAATTTCTGCTCTTATTCTAACACATCGTATGAAGAGAAAAAAGAAAGGAGAAGCACCACATGTGAAAGACTGTAGGATGATAGTAAGGTCAATATAACTATATAGAAAGACAGACCGAAAAAGACCGCACATCTAAAAGTATTTAAATTTTATTGTAAACACACTTCCACATGATTAAAAATTGTATACAATGAATAAGACCTAAAATGGAGGAGCTATGATGGGCTCAACCATACCTCAGACAGCAAGACAAATGCAACAGCCAACACTATAATAACTTCGCCAACATGATTGTACAAATGAATGAGAATCTAGAGATACAACATGATTGAAAAATGTGACATCTAAGAAAAAATTCATCAATAAATAAATAAATATACTCATCTATTCAGGCGCGTGTATGGCATGCTGTCAAGAGGAAACAGTCCCCACGCGTATCGCCGATCAAGTCAGCTTCCTCAGGGGTAATAATAGCCAATGTGCAAGTGCAGATATAAATACATGTATCATAATTACATAAATTCCTTTTACCTGTGGTGGCCCTTTACATTGATAATGGCGGCACCTCCGGGCTCAGGCGTGCAGTGGTAGCCAATACGCATGCACCCACTGACTGGTGATATATCCCGGAAGCCAAAAAAGAATCTCCGGGTGAGCCCGACTATGCGTGCCACGATGCGTCTCATCACTTGCATCACGGCTCGCATCCTGCGCACTAGAGCGCACTAGGCAGAGACTGAAACTGTGCGTTCCAAATGCGCTCCACAACCCGGAACACAATGGAAACAATGAAATTAATATGATACCAAGTCCCATTATCTATCATCATCAGTATGTACAATATAAAGAAAAAGGGGAGCCAAAGAACATGGAGGGAAGGGAGAGGGGGAGGGAGGGGGGGGGGCCAAAGCCAGAAAAAACCACATATTAAAACATTAATTCATAAAACTAAATATTTATTTATTAATTCATTTATTAACTAGACTTTATCCCAAGTGAACTCTTCCATGTTAATTATTAATTTCTTAATATACCATAATTCAATTTGTAATTATTTAAGATATTATACCATGATAGTAAGGTCAGGTTCACATCGCCGTTATGGATTCTGTCATTGTTTTCCATTATAACATGGTTATAACGGAAAACAACGGAATCCATAAGATGGAAGTCAAAACGGAATCCTTTAAGAGGCATTCTGTTTTGATCCTTCATACCACAAGTCTATGGGCAATCATAACACATCCGTCCTGGTTTCCATTATGCAGGAGTCCAGTCCTGCAAAACAGAACCGTTCTGCGGATCCGTTCTGCTGCCCATAGACTTGTATTATGATGGAATGCAAAATGGAAAACTTTAAAAGGCATTCCGTTTTGCTTTCTGTCATAATAGAAGTCTATGGGCAATCATAATGGATCCATCTGATTTCCTGTCGACATGACTTCGTTTTCCGTCTTGCATAATGAAACCAGACGGATCCATTATGATTGCCCATAGACTTCTATTATGAATTGAAAAGCTTCAGTTTTGACTTCCATCTTATGGATTCAGTTATTTTCCGTTATAATGGAAAACAATAACGGAATTCTTAACGGTGATATGAAACTGTCCTAATATGCACTTATACCAGTGGTCCTGCACTCACTTTGGGGTGTTTGGACAGGCACAACAACTACAGTATAGTGGCTGTGGTTGGTTACAGTAGGAAACTCTGAATACTGCCTCAGATCGGAACCAGCTGAGCACAGATGATTGCCAGAACAAACATGCAGAGAAGGTAGGTACCGTGTAGACGGGCACACCACCAATGAGGCCCGGTAGGCTCAGGCGGCAGCAGAAGGGCCATGGGCAATGAGCACTTTCATTGTAGCAAAGGGGTTAGGTTAAGAAATTGGCATGGGGGGAAGGGGCGTTTCAGTTTTTGCCTCAGACAGCAGAAAGGCTAGGTGCACCCCTGAGTGTAAAGAACTGACGTTAACTTGTTTCATAGGTGCCTTTGAAACGCGTTAACACTAAGCAAAATTAAGACTTTTTCATTTAAAAAAAGGGATAAATGTTTCTTTATGTTGACACAGGCAAAGAGAGGCAGTTACACTTCCGTAACCATTAGAGGGAGCCTAAAATTGGGTCTTCCACACAGTTTTCAGAATTGAATGGGAACGACTTCAGAATACTAATGGCCATTTGACAGGATAGGACATCAGTATCAAAATTGTGGAGGTTCGAATACTTTTGCCACTCAGCTGTTTGAAGAGGGCTGTTACACACTTTTTTGTTTATTTGAAGTTACTGACAGCCAGGCACCTGCTATATTCGCCGGCATCACACAAGCCAATCCCAATGCCGGTGGATTAACTCTTTAGATGCTGCGGTCAGTGCTCACCACGGAATCTAAGAGGTTTATATGAGAGGGGGCTTCTTCTGTTACTTAATTGGCTCCCTGCAATGCCACGGCACCAGGAAACCTTACAAAGACCTCTGCGTCTGCCATATCCGGAAGCCTATGAAGTCCAGCCCACAAGTTCGGTCTCATAGGCAACTGTCAATGAAATACTGACAGTTTCAATGCACTGAAACAGGAATGAGACCCTCAAAAGTGGAAGTCAAGCTGACTACAACTGTAAAAAAATCGAGAAAATGTTTAAAAAATAGACATATTAGGTATAGTTACATCTGAAATAACCAGCTCTAACAAATTAACAAATGATCTACTCCGTCACGTTAATGCTCTAAAAAAAATAATAAAAAAATAACTAAAATCTATGCCAGAATGACGTTTTTTTGTCACCTTTTCCCCTAAAAATCATTCTATCATGCAATTAAAATGTCATATCTATCTCAACATAGTACCAATAAAAACCATTACCTCATACCACAAAAAATATGCCCTCATTCAATACTATCACCAGAAAATTAAAAAAAATATGACCCTCAGAAAATGGCAACACAAAAACAAGTTTTTTGTCAAAAATATTTTTTATTGTATAAAACTACAAATGTAATGTAGCACCCCAAAAAACATTTAAGCAAAATCTATGCTCCAAAAGCCAAATGGCACCCTTTTCCTTTTGAGCCCTGCCATGTGCTCTTACAACAGCTTATGTCCACATATATGGCATTTTCATATCCAGTAGAACCTGCCTATGAATTTGAGTAGTGTGGTATAAGTCTAAGATATTATGAATTGGGCACAACATATTGGGCAATGAAATATCATATGTGTGGAAAAAAAATTATTTATCACCCAAGCTAATAACTTGAAGAGAGGAATTCCCAAAATGGGATCACTTTTCAGGGGTTTTATTTAATATTTCACCCCTCTAAAGTTGGCAGCACAAAAAATGTAAATAATCAAAAAAGGCCTCAACTGTAGGGGTACTAGGCCCCACTGTTAAAATGTGACATTGATCCCAAAAACCATTCCAGCAAAATCTGCCCTCAAAAGCCAAATGGCGTTCCTTCTCTTCTAAGCCCTGTAGTGTGCCCATACAGCAGTTTACAACAGCATATGGAGTGTTGCTATTTTCAAGTGAAAGTGAAAAATGTGGGGCTAAAGCAACATTTTATTGAAAAAAAAAATGTTTTTTTTTTTGTTTTTTTTTTAATTTTCACTGCCAACTGTCTAGAAATTGTATAAAACACCTGTTTGGTCAAAGTGCTCACTGCACCCTTCAGATCATTTCTTGTGGAGTTGCCAAAATGAGGTCACTTTTTGTGCTGTTTCTACTGTATGAATATCTCAGAGTCTCTGTAAATGCAACCTTACACCCAAAAAACATTCCAGGAAAATCTGACCTCCAAAAACTATATGGTGCTCCTTCCCTTCTGAGCCATGCGGTGTGCCTATACAGCAGTTTATAACCACATGTGGGGTGTGCAGATGCAGAATCAGCATAATGAATAGTGAGTTTTGTTTTGATGTTAACCCTTTCTGTGTTGACATGAAACATCTAGACAAAAATGCCATTTTTAATTTTCAATTTGCTTTAATTTCTGTGGAACACCTAAAGGGTTAACAAAGTTCTAAAATCAGTTTTGAATAATTAGAGGAGTGTAATTTCTAAAATGGTGTCATTCATGGGCGGTTTCTATTATGTAAACTCCTCAGTCAGGTCAGAACTGAATTGGCCCTTCAAAAAGTTTTTGATTGTTTAATTGCTCCTAAAATTCTAAGCCTTCTAATGCACTAAAAAATAAAATGACGTTTACAAAATGATGCCAACACAAAGTAGACATATGATAAATATTTTATGAGGATTCTAAATTGTACCTATTTTTAAATTTTCTGTAAAGTTTTTATGTTTCTTATATATAAAGGTAAAATATATCAACCCAAATATACCACTAGCATAAAGTACGAGAAAACAATCTCAGAATCGGTTGAATAAGTAAAAGCATTCCAAAGTTTTTACCAGGTAATGTGACACATGTCATATTTGCTAAATTTGACTTGGTCCTTAAGGTGAAAACCTAGGATAAAATGATCACATTCTTTGGGTTCAAGGTTTAAAAAAAGTGCTTTTGAGTGTTTTCTTCATTTCTTTAAGCTATGCAACAGTTTTCCGTTTCTAATGAGATGGCTGCCAGGAGCGCACAGAACAGTTGCTGGAAACCGTAGAGAGTTTCAGGACTTTATTAGAGCGACATTTACTAAATATAAAAAGAACCTGGATGTAAATGACCAGAGGAACCTCATTGATGCCTTCTTAGCAAAGCAACAAGAGGTATGATGAGCATTTTACTACTTATTGAGTTAAGTAATTAAAATATAATAACTTTTAAGGTCTACAAGAAATTACTAAAAAAGATCCAGGTCCATGTAGTCCAGCCTATAGTTCTACTGTACGGTCAGAGGAAGGTAAAATCTCCTATGAGATTCATACCAATTGTCCAATATGACAATAAGGGTAAATCTCTGATTTTAGTGCTTGACACCTAGACCCCTTTTGAACTTGTACAATGAATTAACCATCACAACCTCCTCTGGAAGAAAGCTTCATATTCTCACTGCTCTTGCAGTAAAGAGCCCCCATCAATGGTGATTTGAAACCTTCTTTAAACTTGATGTTGAGAATGACCTCTTGTCAAGGTTGCAGGCCTGGGTGTAAAATGCTTCTCTGCATCTGCTCTAGTTTAGCCATGCCCTTCTTATATACCAGGGCCCAAAATTGTACACAATTTTCCAAGTGTGGACTGACTAGCGAGTTGTACAGAGGAATTTACAGTAGACACAGTACATTAAATGAAATACTTTACATTGTACACAGTTACATTTAGTTTGGTAGATGTGTATGAAAAGTAGTTGGGTCCTTGTCCTATGTGTAGACCCCATTTGACACTCTTAAAGCTGTGCCATCACATAAGTGACGGGAGATAAGTGACAAGAGATGACCAGGTATGAAAAAAGAAAAAAACATAATGGTTACATCACTCACAATCAAAAATATTTGTTTTTGTTCAAAGATGGTCTTCTTGGGCCACTTTTTCCTATACATCTCAGACCAAGAGGAAAGGTACAGAAGGGCACATCTGTCAATTGTCAAAATTGCTGTACTATATACAAAATACAAAGTATTCATATGTATGGTTCTACCAAGGGTGTCCATATGCATTAATAAGTATTATTAAAATGTTGTCCGAACTATGATTATCTAATTGATATGGTGGTCTATTGACTTCCTCCCAAAAGCAAACAGTGAAAAATTCAAAATGCTTGTTGCTTTCCTTGGTTCTGACAGTGGTTTATTTCCCCTCCCCACTGTTAACTATGAGTGCTTGTTTTTATATCAAACACGTGTCTTAAATATATGGCCACCTTCAGCATAATGACACTATGAATAGTGTCATATGTATGTAATGTCCCCTCCGCAAATAGTGTTGATGACACTGTATTTCATGCCTTATGTTATATGTCCAGTAGGCTGGGTATAGACAGAGAGATTGGGAGGGTCTCTGGAGACAAGACAGGGCTGGCACTAGCCATTTTACTCTCTAGGAGGATGGATATCTGGCTTGGCTATATTCTCTTGTCAAACCTCAAGGCTTGTTGGAAAGTAAAATTTTGACTCATAGGGAGACACTTCCAAAAGTTGGTAGTGATATGCATTGTCAATAAGTCTCCTTACCATAAAGTACTTCCAGTAAGTCTCCATGGAGGACTGGTTTCTTTAAGGACATTCAGCACCTCAGCCTATCTAGTAGGAAATACAAGTTAGAGTGAGCTGTAGATGAGTGTGCACCAAGGGAGCAGTACTGCACAGGAAAGCTGCATTTCGCTTGTGGATTACAAAAGCAAAAGTGACAGAATAAGTGCCAGCTCTTGATGGAAACAGTTGAAGAAAGCAGCAGAAAGTTGAGTGAACACAAAAAAACTGCAGAGCATTTTGTCAGAAAAAAGGCAAATCCTTCCTATCACTATATGACCCAGAGACCGTCAGAAACCATGAGTACTATTGTCCTCATCTGGCCACACTCAAACATACCCCTGCAACATTCTGTATATACAGTGGTAATACAAATATTCCATCACAATAGAAGTGGTGTAGCAATTTTAAGTCAGTATATGGAATATTGGTGGGCCAATAGAACGTTCAGTATTCTCTTCTGACTCTATGTCTCTAATGATCAGTGGGACATTTATCAACTGGTATTATATGACAAAAAGTATCACTGATGACTTGTGACATTCTTATGTCCCCTCATAAACGGTATTTTATGGAAGTTAAGGGTGGTGAAGTGTAAAGATTGTGAACAGGGCTTTGTTATATTGTTTTAAGCTGAAAAAATGTCTTGTCCATCAAGTCAACTTGATGTGTGGATCCAAAACTGTTCTAAAAGGGAGATGCCAGTTTACCCGTATTAGCAGAGAAAAAAAAAAAAAAAAAAAAATATATATATATATATATATATATATATATATATAATTCCTGGATCACCTCCAGAAATGTATTTATATCATCTTGAATATTATGTTCTCCAAGAAAGGCCTGAAGCAAATAAAGAAATATATGACTTCTATTTTGCCCAGGGAAATGAAGAATCAACTCAGTATTACCACAATGACAACCTGACTGTGCTAGTGGGAGATCTCTTTGGTGCTGGAATAGAGACCACGTCAGCCACATTGAGATGGGGTCTTCTACTAATGATAAAATATCCGGAAATACAAAGTAAGACATACAGTACAATTAAAAAGTCAACAATGGAAAGGGGGTCTTCAAGGACTACAAACCCTGTTCATATGCCTTATTAAAGTAGATTTGGGGGGCTCCAGCTTCTACTCTGGTAAACCCACCAATCCATTAATTTTGTGCATGGTCACTTATTTAGACCTCTACAGTGGAATATATGAACAGATGGGTTTCCCTCTTCATCTAGGACTCTCTCCAATGTATGTCACGCTCCCTCACTATACAAACTTTCCAAAGCAACCTGGAACCCATTTCTAAACCACATACTGAATAAGTAGATTCTACTCTCACCTCCTATCTAATTTCCTTATAGGTCTTTGTTGTTTCTTTGCCTTAGAATTAACACCTCTATTGATTGCATTCAATGTAACTGAGTTGCAATACTGTGCTACTCACCCCATGCAAATAAAAAGTTGAGAGACATCAATATATCCTCCAAGGATGTTTTTAGTTCAGACATAACAACCAATAAAAATGAGCAATTATCTGATTTTATCCAAAGAGAAAAACTTCACTTGAAGCCAAAATGCAACTCATTCAACATGGAGAAAGCTGACTTCAGCATCCATTCACAAACTCTCATATCCACCCAGCCTCCACCAACTCTATGAACCAGCTCATGATCAGCTCAGCTACTACTGTGGTTCCTTATCATCCTCCACCTAGACTGATGCAACATGCTCCTCTGTGGCCTCCCATCCAAAACCCTTGCACACCTCAAATCGACCTCTCATCTCGACCCCTCATCTCGATCCAATGTCTACCTATCTGCCAGCAAGTTTAGTTCAAAAGATTAACAACATTCAAGGCTGTCCACAATTCGTCCTCTCCACGCATCTGTTACCTAATATCCTGTTACATTTCCATGCTTAATCTCCTTTCCTCCAAGGACATCTCTCTTTGCTGTCTTCTTGTCTTTTCACAATCATCTAAACAATTTTTTCCTATGTACCCCCTAACACATCAAACTTTAAACCAACCTCCAAAACCTTCAAAGCAGACTAAAAACCCACCTCTTCAGGAAAGCCTACAAGCTACAATAACACTGCTGCCACTACACTACCATCTGAGCAGCTTCTACTCTCACCTACTCTCCTCCTCTCCCCTTCCACTGCAGATTGTGTGATCTCTTGGACAAGACTATCTGTACCTGTCTGTGACTCAGTTCATGTTTATTGTTTTCCCTTTTGTATATTCCGCATCATTTTGCATCCAGTGTTCTGGAATTAATGATGCTTTAAAAGCAGACTTGTTTTTCTAATCTCAGACAAACCTTTTAAAATTTAGATGTGGGCCTTTATATAAACCTTTTCTCATTCATTAGAATATAATCAAGATTTCTATTCTGGCAGAAAAAGTACAAAATGAAATTGATAGAGTGATTGGATCAGCCCAACCTCAAATGGAGCACAAGAAAGAGATGCCATATGTAAACGCTGTCATTAATGAATTTCAGCGCTTTGGAGATGTTTTGTCAAAAGTCACACCACGTGTAGCTTCTCGAGATACTGCACTCAAAGGCTATTTCATTCCAAAGGTAAGCACCATGTTGCCATACTGTAATTGTTTACCCAGACACAGCTCCATACATATGGCTGAGGTTGTGCAGGCAACTCCACAACCCTGGGTTAGATGGAACTTGTTTGTATTGATTACTTCATTTCACTGATGAGAGTTGCACCTTCACTTATCTAATATCAATCCTAAGAAGAAATCATCAATATTAAAGTTTTGGAACATTGCTTTCTGCCTCTTCCATAGGACTAGGGGGATAAGCATCTAATTGGTGTGGGTTCCCCCACAGATCTTGAGAAAGGGGTCCTGAATCCCCCAATTGAATGGATTAGACTTTGATCATGTGAGCCATTGCTCCATTCATTCTGTATAGGACTGATGGAAATAGCACACATGCTCATAGCCGTTCCATTCAATTGAGGGAATCAGGACCCCTGTCCTCAAGATCAGTGGAGTTCCCATTGATGGCATCCTCATCAATCAGATTCTTATGCACTGTCCTGTGAATAAGAAATAAGTTTGGATCTTGGTCCAAACCCTTAAAAGCATAGCACATTAAAAGGGTTATCCCATGAAAAGTATTACTATTCAAAGAATGGGGCACTTTCATATAAAGTATTATTGCAATACACATACAATAAAAATATATTTTTAGTCATTTTTAGCGCATTACATTTTTTCTCAGGTAGCACTCCCTATTGTTTTTCAAGCAGTCAAAATTCTGGTCTATCTTCTCTGGCATTCAGTGTTGGACATGCTCAGTAGCTATCCTGCTCCATCCCTATCAGTGCCTGCATGTTGATCTAATAGTGAGGCAAGTGATGTGGCAAAGACACCTTTCATTCATTAAGCCCTACTTCTAAATTCATGGAAATGCACAGCTATATCTCTGTCTAGACAGTGGAGAAGGACATTATGGGGACATTACTTACCAGAGTGTTATTTATTAGTGGAATCACTGGGAATGTGTGTGAGGGACAATTTTCTTTACAGGAAAGGAAATGAGTTAGCTAAAGGTCGGTCTTAATAAAAACCCCTTACTGGTGGTGGATCCGCTGAAGTAATGAAGAGGCGCTGTCACAGTTCTAAATGTAAGACATCTTCTGAGCTGTTTTACATTTAGACCATTTTCTACACCTAAAACAGGCGTAGAAAATCCTCCTTCACACCATGCCCACAATTTTAGACCTGGCGTGAGCGAGGAGAAGTCTGACTAAAGGTTACACCGACATCTGTGCCTGAAATACACCTAACTTAGGTGTATTACAGTATGGTAAATGACATAATGTTCCAAAAAGACCTAGAATCACCAAGATGGTCTCAGAATATTGCTTAACATGTGTGTTGTGCACAAATATGGCATTAGAAAATACATCTGGTATGTGGCTTTGAAGGCTATGTATACCTTTGGTGTCAATTTTTTTTATTAATGCAGTATACTCATTTTGAACTAAAAATAATTTTTTTCAATTGGTCTTTATTAAAAATATTAAGCATTTTTCCCTGCACAGCTCTGAGCTTATCTAGTAGCTGGTTCTGAATTTTCTCTCTGCTCCATCAGGCAGGGAGCTGATGGGCTCCTTATTTCTCCTTATTATTTTCCTTATTTACTTATTTTTTTAGTTCATGGGATAAGCCCTTTGTCAGCAGATTTGTACCTATGAAACTGGCTGACATGTTGCATGTGTACTTGACAGCTGAGGGCATTTGTGTTGTGTGGTACCATGATACCACTGCCAGTCAAATTGCAGAGGGTGCGACAGTTGCAGAGAGAGAAGAGCCTCTAAATGTAACAACAACACCCTCATTGCTCCTAGAGGCTCATTTACATACAGAAACCATTATTTTTCTCTTCAATGAGGGCACAAATGAACATGGGACCAACACAGATGCCTTCAGTTGCCAAGCGCACATGTAACAGGTCAGGCAGTTTCATAGGTACAAATCTGCTGACAGATGCCCTTTAACCACTTCCCATCTGGGCCATTTACCCCCTTCCTGACCAGGCCTAATTTTGCAAATCTGACATGTGTCACTTCATGTGGTAATAACTTTGGAACGCTTTTACTTATCCAAGCCATTCTGAGATTGTTTTCTTGTGACACATTGTACTTTGTGTTAATGGTAAATTTAAGTCAATATATTTTACCTTTTTTATAAAAAATCCAAAATTTACTGAAAATTTTGAAAAAAAATCACAATTTTTTAAATATTAATTTCTCTGCTTTTAAGTTGCAAAGGGATATCTAATAAAATTGTTATTAATTGACATTCACCATATGTCCACTTTATGTTGGCATAATTTTGGAAATGTACTTTTATTTTTTGAGGACGATAGAAGGCTTCGAATTTTAGATGTAATTTTTAAGATTTTCATGAAAATTTCCAATAGTTAATTTTAAAGGACCTTTGCAGTTCTAAAGTGACTTTGAGGAGCTTAAATAATAGAAACCTCCCATAAATGAACATATTTTAAAAACTACAGCCCCCAATGTAATCCAAACTGATTTTTACAAAGTTTGTTAACCCTTTAGATTTCCCAGAAGAATTAAAACAGAAGGAAGGTGAAATTTAAAAATAAATATTTTTTTTGCAGATTTTCAATTTTTAATTCATTTTTCCTATAAGATAGCAAGGGTAAACCGCTAATCAAACCTGAATATTTATTTTCCTGATTCTGAAGTTTGCAGAAACACCCCATATGTGGTTGTAAACTGCTCTGTGACCGGCAGTAATGAGAGGGAGATAGTACAAGCATTTTTTGATGGCTTTGACAGCTTGTCCAAGTGATCAAAAGCCTGGAGGCCAGGAAAAAAGGTCTCAGGTTAAAGCTCCATGTTCTTGGCTGTCAGGAGGCAGCTGAGTCATGGAGCTTCTATGTACAGGTGCTGCACACAGGGGGCAAAGCTCAAGGATGTTTTAAAACGTCCATTCAGAGATAGAGATCCACTACCAGGACGTTTATAGTCAATGGGCAGACTGGAAGTGGTTAAAGAACATATCCACTTATCACAGAAAGTCAAAAATCTAGGTAAAAATGTAAGAAACTTTATACAATAAAATTTACTATTTGTTTGCTATAATATGTATTTTCTCCCATCCCCAGGGAACTCGTATCATTCCGGTGCTACATTCTATACACAAAGACAAAGAATACTTTGAGAAACCACATGAGTTTTATCCAGAACACTTTCTTGACTCACAAGGAAATTTCAAACTGAGTGAGACCTTCATACCATTCTCAACAGGTAACATTCATACTGGGAGAAATTTAAGCAGGATGAATCAGGTTATAAATGGGCAATACTAGAGAAGAGGCCACCATAAAGAAACTTCTGTCAGCAAAAAGGAGAGACACCATAAAGGAGGCCTCTCATTGCACTGCTATTACTCACTGGAGAAGATTTGAGAGTCTTTAGGCACTGATACCTTTAAGATGATAACAAATGGAAAGCTTTCAAAACTACTTTGATTTCTTCATGAGGCATGGTATAATAATATCTGAAGAGTCCCATGTTATATGCAAAAGGACAGAGGAAGAGTGTATAGTAGCATACCTCCCAACTTTTTAGACGTTCAAAGAGGGAAATTTATGGTTCATTATGTGAAAGATCAATTTTTCCTGCATATCTATAAACTTTAATAGTTTTCTCTCACGAAATAGAGCAAAAATGATCTGAATATAGAAATTTCTAAAATTCAAAATGTATCAAATAATGAAATAATATGCAAGGTGGGCTCTAATATGCACACGGGAACCAGCCAAAAACTTTCTGGATTAATATTGTAAATGCAATAATGAAAAGCTATACCTGAGATCAAAAAGAGGGACATTTATTGAGAAAAGAGGGATAAGGGGATTTGGGTCAAAAAGAGGGTCTGACCCTCCAAAAGAAGGACACTTGGGAGGTCTGGTGTAGTAAATGAGGCAAGGTCAATAGTTATAAGCAAATTTCATAGATAAGGGGTGTGAAAGATTTATTGACCTGTTTAAGATCCTGTACATTGTTGGGATGTTCCCAATAGGTCTGAGGGGTACATGATTTAAAAAGGTTTTAGACCCCCAAAGGTTGTGGGTGGCAAGGAGGGGTGGGTGGGTTAAGGTGTTGTTACACTTCCCGATCTTCAGGAAGCCAATGAAAACTAAATGCGGGAGAATTCCTATGAATGTTTGTTCTTAATAAGCTGCTGATAATCATGAAGTAGTTTACCTACCTACTCTGTCTCCTGCCATTTTAACACTAGAACTCCTATTCTGCAAGCAGTCTCTGTATATCATGCTACAGAGATGAAGTGCCTGACTTCACCACATGATCACTGCAGCCCATCCTTACCCTCAGCTGTTGGCCACATCATCTCACTACAGCAATGGCATACCCAACTGCCTTACTTAACTGCTGAAGCCAATGACTGGCTGCAGTAGTCATGTGGAGTAATCATCACATCATAATTGCAGCACAGGAAACAAACACCAGGGAGGTGATGCTAAAATGATATGGGATGGAGAAGATACTGTAAGCAAGGCTTATTTATTTATTATTATTATTATTATTATTATTATTATTATTATTATTATTATTATTATTATTATTATTGAACATTCACAGCCTTCACCACAATTTATTTGGGTCCCAGAAAATTAATTGAAGGGATGCAGAATGACAACCACCCAACACATTCATTCCTGAGTTTGTCAAAGATTGTCAAGCGCTCGTACCCACAGACTCTTAAAATTACTTTTTATACTTTCATGTGATATTGAGATCAGGGCTACAAAAGTGTTTTGACAAAGGCATACTTGTCCCATTTTGTTTTATTGGGGGACAGTGTGAGTAAATCCTTGTTCTTAGCTGCTGTCCTGTTTCACCTACAGAAAATCCGGTTCTCTAATACACCCTTTAGTGTATTGTCAGTCACCAGCAGTATACTGTGTATGGGGAGCTCCTGACAGATGAAGAAGGATTGGGAAAACTGAATTGTTTTTACCCAATACTTTGTTCTCCCAGAAGTTAAGCCTTGGCTAACAGATATGAAGTGTGTAGGGTCAGATTAACACAGAAGAGGGGGGTCTGGAAAAACTGATTTTAAACAGTATTTTTTTTGTATTACTGGATATACAGTCTCCCCTGGCATATCAAGTTGGCTCGTAGGCATGGGTGCACCTAGCCTTTCTGCTGCCTCAATGTGAAAGTCAACTGACGCTTATATAAAGTATATATCCATATGCAGTAGGTGTCAGCTGTATATTACAGTATTATAGATGACATTCAACAGGAACCACCAGGATTGGAGAGAATGCTGAGCAAAGCCATTTAACCCCTTAGATGTCTGTAGAATATATGGCACCTAGTGGTTAGACAGAAAGAAGGGCCCTCCTTTGTCACCCCATCACCTACCCCTCTCCCCACACAAATGTGATCACTGGGTGCTGACAGTAGGTCAAATATATACAGACAGCACTCCAATTGTTATTTTGCAATTCGGTTTATTTAGGCCAGGTTTTCAGTGAGTATAACCACAAAACGCTCTCCTAGGCGACCACCTGGATATCATGTATGTAGCATCCAGAAGTGACTATTCCACTAAAAAATAGAAAAATCGATATATGTAAGATGAGATGACCAATAATAAAACAAAAACTACTAAAGTCTTAGTGCATCAGCTAATTGATAATTGATTGAGCTGATGCACTAAGACTTTAGTAGTTTTTGTTTTATTATTGGTCATCTCATCTTACATATATCGATTTTTCTATTTTTTAGTGGAATAGTCACTTCTGGATGCTACATACATGATATCCAGGTGGTCGCCTAGGAGAGCGTTTTGTGGTTGGAGGCGGTACCACAGTCTCCTCACGCTCTAATTGTCGACATCACCTGGTGTCATACCCACAGTTGTATATAATGTTTCTTTTCTTGGTCATTTTTGAGTGAGTGTGGTGTGGCCTACACAGGAATAGGTTGGTGACGGTCTTACTCTCTTAGGTCCTTGACAGGGGCACTAGGAGGTACGAGATACACGATCGCCCCTATCGGGGAGGCTATTCCGTTTGTAGGTAGGGCTTTCTATATTAGGCTAATGTTAGGGTGAATCTTTCTGATTTACCTGACGTTATCCAAAATCCTACCTACCACGGATTGGAGATCATTGCTGTAGAAGCTATTATTGTTTTTGTTTTGTTTTGGCTGATGCCCCTTTCTGATTGATTCGGGTTTTAACATTTATTATTAAAAGTTACATTTTATATCATATATTTGAGTAGGATTCTCCCTGTGATGTATTCTTATGTAGTGCAATCAGTCTTCAGTGCGTTGAGGGGTGGGGGACTGGAGGCCTACTCTTGCTCAGATGCCCACCAGGGCATTCACCTGTTCCCCCGTGTGCCAGTCCAAGCCTGAGGATACCAGTACTATATGAGAGGCCCAGGAGCTTCAGGTTATACTACGTACTTCATTTTAGTACTTCTAGGTTGTTAAATATAAATAAAGATCCACTTTACACCTCTACATACCCAAATATTGCTGAAATGTGTTGAATGTTAATGTTAGTACTTGTAAGTATTTATATTATTAATGTTTTTTTATTATTTTCATAGGCAAAAGAAGTTGCCCTGGCGAAAACTTGGTTAAAATGGAGCTATTTCTGTTTTTCACATCAATTTTGCAAAATTTCACACTCAAGGCCCCACCAGGAGCCAAACTAGATCTTACACCTGCATTAGGGACTACAAATTCCCCCAGACCTTTTGAAATCTGTGCCATACCTCGCAACTAGGACATAAGAGCTGTTGATTCTTTTATGGAAAGTGTTGTTCTTTTTTTTCTTGGGTCAAAAAGAAGTAAAAAGTCAAATAATTATATCACTCAAGTAAACTGCAATTGCAACTTTGATTGACACAATTGGTGTCACAAGCCTCACTTACTGTACTATATTGCAGATAGCTATAGGTCCTAGAAAGCAGACCCCAACCTATCAGACACATATTACTTCTACAGATGTGTGCTTCTTTAACTTGCTTCCAGGCTCAACATATCCTGAGTATGTATGGCATGAGATAACCAGCTTTTTAAAATTGTGATTTTATGATATTTTGTCACAAGATGTCTATCCTATATGCTTTTATGTGTGGCCATATGTGAATTACAGCTTTTCAAGGGTTTTCCCAGCATGTCACAACATTGTATTAACAGAAAGTAAGGAAAACATGTCTGTACACCATAAGTGTTTATGGTCAGAATAAACTTTTAAAATTTACCAATATATCCCAATTGTTCTGGTTGGATATATATATATATATATATATATATATATATATATATATATATATATATATAATTTTTTTTTGGACAGATACCCTCCCCCCATGGTGCTGGATCTGCAGAGGAAAGCCTACTTACCTGCTCTCTGCCTTTATGTCAGGGGCATAACTACAACAGCGGCAGACCATGCGACTGCTATGGGGTCCAGGGTAAGAGGGGCCCAGTATTAGTTGGGATCTCCTTTTCTACTAGGGGTGAAAACCTGGTCAGGACTCTACCCTCTAAAGGAACATTTTTAGCAAATGAAGCAGTGGAAAAAATGGCCCAAGGATCATTGAAAGGGGTTTAGGCAGAAACCCTTCTGTCCTCTGTGTGTGTGTGTGTGTGTGTGTGTGGAGGGGGGGGGGCATAGGTTGGTTTGATCCCTGCTATGGGACCCTTACTTCTTTATGTATGCTACTGCTCTAGATACTGGCTCTTTTGCTCCCTTGCCACCACTATTCCTTCCCTCTAGTCTTTGCATGCGATCTTCCTGTTTGTGACCAATGACTAGCCACAGAAGTGATGTGTTCCCCATGCGTGATGTCACTGGGTCAAGTGACGCATGGAAGACATGTCATTGCTATGGCCAATCATTGGCTGAGCACTGTGTATAACAAGATATTCACAAGTGGAGACTAAAGGGAGGAAGAGCCAGAACCCAGCTGGGAGGTGTGCTTTCCTCTGCAGGTCCAGTGCCATGAGGGGGTGTCTCCCCCTAAAAGTCACTGGGGTGAATGACCCCCTTAAAGCATTCATCCAGTGATTCCCCTTTTAGAATATTTACCTCAGTTTCAAAATGCATGTGTTTTGTCTGATACTTTAAATTGACACTTCTGTCAGAAAGGGAATAAAACAGCAACAAGTCAATATTCATAAAGCATTCATAAAAATGTTCCCTTTTCACTGAAAGTTAAATATAAAATATTTTCCTTCTATAGCACAGAGAGATAAATCTCTTCTAGTGATTCCATTCTTACTGCTGTTGTGAGGGGAGGATATTATCTGCTAGTAATATAGTAGATTGCAGAATTGGTATAACACTATGATAGCTGTATTGTTCTCTTGATTGGCCTAGATAAAAATGGCTACAGAAGAACAATGCATTTATCAGTGTAATGTATGACGTTCTAGTCTAATTGAGTCACTCATCCACGCTTCACCCTATAGGGTGTATAGACGCATAGGGTGTATAGATCACGCAGACGATTGTAGGGAAGGAAGCATTCCTTTCCGGCGATCACCTGCTCGCTTGCTGAGGAGACCGCTGCTATTACATGGACCAATCTCCTCAGCAGCATGAGGAGGAATGATTCCTAATTCATCACTCATCTCCATGCTGTATAGTGGTTTGCCGGTGGCAGATTGTAATTAGACAGCACAATCTGCCACCGTCAAATGATGATTTTTAAACCTGCTAAAAGATCTGGATTATCTGATGAACAAGCTCGTTCATCGTGCAATCAGTGACAGTATTACACTGTAGGATGATCACTAAAGAGAGTTCATGTGAACACTTGTTAGCCATGTAATACACACTTTAGTCAATCTGATCTGCATGAGAAAATCAAGCAGGGATGTTTTCAGTGTTAAAAATCCAAAACCAAAGAAGGAAGTTAAAGACTGAAGACAGGAAGTAGAGTATAGAGTCATGGAATCTAGAAAGCCATCTACACATTTTTGCAGAAAAAAATAAATAAAATAAAAAAATACATAGACTATTCACGATATACAGTATGATAGTCTCTTTAATTAACTTGCAGGCTGTAAAGTCCATTCATTTTAATATGGGGCAATAATATAGGAGGAAACCTATACTATTGCACACATTTACTTCCTTCTCATCTGTACAGAGAGCGATAGATAGATAGATAGATAGATAGATAGATAGATAGATAGATAGATACAAGAGATTAGAGAATCTTCCAAGAATATTCACCAAATTTTCAAAAAGATTCTCCTCGGATAAGATTCCATTCGGTTCAAGTTGCATTAAAAATATTTGTGTTCTGCGAACATTCCTGTGAATACGTGCGCATGAGTGTACAAAGTGCATACAAAGCTTTAGCTTATTATGGTCTAGGCCCACAAGGGGGGGGGGTCAGTGTGTCTTGCTGTGACCTGCACATAGTGTGAAGACATCAGTGCGCTCTGTGACCTCATGTTGTGTGACATCAGATGACAGCACAGCATGGCAGGAAGAACGCTGGATCTCAGGAATGGCGGGAGCTGATCTGAGGTCTGGCTAACATTGTGAGTCTGATGTGAGGTCTGACTGGGGTCTTATTAACATTGGGGGTCTGAGCTGAGGTCTGATTAACATTAAGGGTTTGAGCTGAAAAAAAAAAAAAATATATATATATATACAGTACAGACCAAAAGTTTGACCACATCTTCTCATTCACGGAGTTTTCTGTATTTTCATGACTATGAAAATTGTAGATTCACACTGAAGGCATCAAAACTATGAATTAACACATGTGGAATTATATACTTAACAAAATAGTGTGAAACAACTGAAAATATGTCTTATATTCTAGGTTCTTCTCTTGGCATTCTCTTGATGAGCTTCAAGAGGTAGTCACCTGAAATGATATTCCAACAGACTTGAAGGAGCTCCCAAAGATGCTTAGCACTTGTTGGCCATTTTGCCTTCACTCTGCGGTCCAGCTCACCCCAAACCATCTCGATTGGGTTCAGGTCTGGTGACTGTGGAGGCCAGGTCATCTGGCGTAGCACCCCATCACTCTCCTTCTTGGTCAAATAGCCCTTACACAGTCTATTCAGTAGGACTATCAGCTGTGTATCCACCTGACTTCTGCCCAACACAACTCATGGTCCCAACCCCATTTATAAGGCAAGAAATCCCACTTATTAAACCTGACAGGGCACACCTGTGTAGCGAAAACCATTTCAGGTGACTACCTCTTGAAGCTCATCAAGAGAATGCCAAGAGTGTGCAAACAGTAATCAAAGCAAAAGGTGGCTACTTTGAAGAACCTAGAATATAAGACATATTTTCAGTTGTTTCACACTTTTTTGTTAAGTATATAATTCCACATGTGTTAATTCATAGTTTTGATGCCTTCAGTGTGAATCTACAATTTTCATAGTCATGAAAATACAGAAAATTCTTTGAATGGGAAGGTGTGTCCAAACTTTTGGTCTGTACTATATATATATACATATATAAATATATATATATATATTTTTTTTTTTCTTATTTTCCTCCTCTAAAGCCTTGGTTAAGTCATCATTTGCCCTAATTAGCTATTAATGTATACAGTAACTTATGAACAACTCCCCTCATCGCTCAATGCATTTCGACAGGACCTCCTGTCTCATCAGGAGCATTGGGCATGAAAAGGAAGGAGAAGAGCAGTAAAAAGAAGACCCCACTGATGGTGCTGGGTCCCTGTAGACATATTTAGGAAGATGTGAGAAAATAGCCAATGTGGATCTCAACTTATGGTGTGGAATCCCATTGGGGGAAAAAAAGAAGATAAGTAACAAGATACAAAGTTGTAGCCGCACGTGTCTGTTTAAATGAAGAGCACTCCATCTCCTGGTTCGGTAACCAACCAATTCAGCAGCCGTAGATAGAATGTGCGAAGAGTAAGGTGTATCTCCTCCACACACGCCGTCAGTAGTATAGGAGGATCGAACGGTAATATGTGTATTGGAGGGGGAAAAATATTGATAAACAGCGGAGGATCATTCTAGAAACAGAGGAGGGAGGACGGACAGAAAGAGGACAAAAATGTCCAAACAGAAGCCTACAATACCCATGCCAGAACCAACCTATCAACGCAGATGCTATCAACATAGTAGTCACTAATGAGTTTAAAATGTGACCTCCACGGGCAGATTCAGAATAAGGGCACCATTTGATTTGTAATAATTGTGAACATGTATATTTACAGTACATTGTACGTCTTTTGTATGTCTTAGTTTAGCTCCTTTAATGATTGGGTTATTTCAATGTTTTATACTGTATATCTACAAATGTTTGATGTCATGCCTATTAAAGGTGTTGATTGGAACCAATTGGTGTAGTTCTCTTTAATATCCAGATATAGGGATGTGGTCTGCTATCGGTGCGAGCATAGCCTTAAGCATAATACTAGTTAAGATTTGCCCGAAGGGCCCATCAGTCCCCAAAAAAGTGTTCCATGAGATAACCAGTGCTGGTTGCACATTTCTATATACTGTATAAATAGCCATCCATTTCCGTCCGTTTTGCCGGATCCGGCAGATACTTTCGTCAACGGAAGTGCCTGCCGGATTCATGCAACGCAAGTGTGAAAGTAGCCTTATTTTGACCTTCTACACAGCCTACTTCACAAATGCAAACCCATCCACATTAACAACCACTCCTGTCAGCACAGCTAGTAATCTCATTGCAGAAGACATGGCTACAGGGCCACCTTGACTAAAATTTACAGTCTGCTAACAGCCACTCTTGACGACTGCATCTTCATTTATATTACATCCAAACCTGGCTCAATAGGTTTCCCAAACCATAGCCTCAGGGTGTGGGGCACCAAGTGAAGGATTCACAGTTCAATGAAGCCTCTACTAAGAGCTCTTTCCTTTCTCTGGCCCTCAACTGTACCTACATTGGGCCATTGTGGCTATCTTGTGTCCAGATATTTCACTTTATTGCAGGCTCTACATACTGGTGAGGAACTGTCTTTTCTGCAGTCCAGGATTCCAGGACCATTGCATCTTAGCTTCCTCCAAACACCAGCTACAAGTCACAAAGCAATCCTTTGCTGATTACTGAGATTTTGCTGGGAATGTCGCCGTGATATGGGCCTGTATCAACAGAAACAAAATTGACGCCTTCTGAGTCAGACTCTTTCAACCAGCTGCCACAGTGAACCCTCAATGATGAGAAAATGTCTCACTAATCACATTAATACACACAGACAAAATGGAGGGATCTCCCATCCAATCCAGCAAGAAACATAAAAATAGTGGCAATTAAAATGTAACTTTTAACGATAATATAATCTAAAATAATTATGACACAATACAAGATATATTCTACAAAGCTGTCTCTAGGGTTGTTGAGTTACTCAAAAATGAAGCAGTCAATGCCCCGAGTAACCGTGCAATAAGTCAACAAGGCACCGCCCTAAAAAGCCACAGGTAACACCGTTAATGGACCCACATTCTGGATAACAGAGCAACCATAAAAATAGTAAGGAGTGTGCTGGTATAGATAACAAAATGGTTTTTAGACAGCAGAATTAGACAGCAGAATAATAGAATTCCCCCCTGACATTCTTGTGACTGGCCATAAAATTGTCAATGTCGTATCCCTAAAACAAGAACAGAAGGTTTGCCTAAACAAAAACAGGGAAGCAGAACAACTTCACACAGACAGATCTCCCTCATAAAACTCAGCGCTGGCTTATGAAACCACCTAGACCTGGTGGAGCTGTTCCAATTGTCAAGCTGAGAATACTGTCACCTACAGAAAAGAGTCATGTATAAAAATAGATACAGATGAATATTCATCAAATAAATATTTGGCCTTACCCATATTTGGGCAATGTACTCTCTCAAGTTGGCATCGCCTTTGCTAATATCACCTCAATCAGGGCTCTGTAAGATGTACGTAGTAATTAAGGAATTCACTCTATACTGCCTCTAATCGCTCCATACTTAATACACATGTGTGCTGTGTTAGGCCAAGGAGCCCTTTTTAAATAAAGAAGTGACTCTGCCCTGAGACAGAGCCACCGGGGATCACTGGACTCAGATCCTGAGTCACCCGAGCAGGGCAACCTAGGAACCAAGCAGCCGGAAAGGCAAGCTCCTGAAGGAGGACAGGGGATGAGCCCCAATGCCCGAAGGGCACGTGTGCACTAGCACTCAATAAATAGCTCCCGAAGGAGGATAGGGGATGAGCCCCAATGCCTGGAAGGCAACTGCGCACAAGTACTCAATGCGCTCAGTCTGGGACCAGCACAGGATACCCAGCTCTCAATCGGACCACGTGTGCCGAGTTCCGCGCCTCCCGGAGGAGGTTGCAGCCCAACACACAATGTGGCCTCCAAACACACACACTGGCGCACACTAGGGTTCCGCGCCTCCCGAAGGAGGTTGCAGCCCAACAAACACAACTCCTGCCTAGACCACAGACTACACCTAGTGTGCAACCAAGGTCCTAGTCACAAAGCAGAGCGACCGGGTCTCTAGCTTAGCAAAGCAACAACAAGGGACCGGCGCCTGCTGCCAATACTGGGGGGTTTTTATAGTGAAGCAACCAATTAACAGGGCGGTGCTTCCTGTGCAGGACTGGCGGATGTGACATCATCTGTAGCCTCGAAGTATGGGCACATGATCACCTCCTGGCGGAAGTGACATCACAGGCAGGGTCAAGGTCGGAGCTTATGACCACTTCCTGTGTCTGAACAAAAACAAAGTGTCTTAAAGCGACAGTGTCGTAATTAGACTACAAGCGCGCGCGTGCACGGCGTCGGTGCCCGCGCCTTACATGCTGAACATCATGGTGGGTTGGATGAAGTTGCACTTATGCCCACAAGAAAATATATTTTAGTGGAGAGATTTTGAATAAAAACTTTGTTGAGCAGAATTAATCATAGTAAGGAGTAGTGATGATCGAGCACCCAGGTGCTCGTGTGCTCGGGTGCTCTGGCCGAGCACTCGGAGGAGCTCGAGTCACTGGAAGTCACTGGAAGTCACTGAAAGTCGAAGTCACTGGAACTAAATCAGGCACCCCCCGCTCGGAAGACGGGAGGGTGTCTGGTTTACACGGGTCCCCCCCCAAAAAAAAAAAAAAACAGACACAGTGTCACATACACATACACCGACGCATACACAGACACAGACATACTTACATGCTCCCGGCATCCCCAGCATCTCCGGACAGCACAGGAGGAGGAGGATGGCACGCACATAGGAAGATTCCCCATAGCGCCCTCTGCTGGAGGGAGGAGGGAGCTGTGGGGAAAAATGCAGGAGACAGATCCGTCATGAACTCCATTGAAAGTCAATGGAGGACGGATCCGTTTACTATTGTGTTACACCGAACGGATCCGTCCCCATTGACTTGCATTGGGGGTCATGATGGATCCGTTTTGGTACGGGGAGGGGACTCGAGCATGGCGCTCGAGTACACTCGCTGTTCGCCCGAACATCGAGTAGACCGTAGACCTGAGCGCCAGCGAGTTCGGCCGAGCATGCTCGCTCATCACTAGTAAGGAGGTATAGTGGTGGAATCTGCAATCTTCTTAAGGTGTGTGTCCCTTTAGCAAGTTTTCATTTTTCTGGGGGACAACTCATTTGAGGATTCTGGCTAACTTTTATGCTACCCCCAGGCAACCAAACTTATATAGTCTTGTAACACAATAAATTATGTTTCTTTAATCCTATTTATTTTCAAACTGTTATTTTTGGATTATATTGGTATGTCATTGTAGTTAACCACATTTTTGTAAGTACTGCCCTATGGATATTAAAATTTCATTTTAATAGGAGCCTTCTTGTGTTCTAGACCAGTGTTCCTCAACTCCAGTCCTCAGGGCCCACCTAACAGTTAGGATTTCCTTAGTATTAAGCAGGTGATATAATTAGTGTCAGTGCATCAGGACTTACCTTAAGTATGCATTCTGTGGGGTATTCCCAAATCATAACTGTTAGGGTTCATGCACACGGCTGGTGCCAGCCCGTGGCCGTATTGCGGCTCGCATACACCAGGTCCGCAATACACTGGCACCGGCAGCCCGCATCATGGATCACGGACCCATTCACTTCAATGAATAAGTCCATGATCTGAATGCGGCGGCCACACAGTCAGTGCTTGTGCATTGTGGTCCACAGCACGGGCACTGACAGCACACATTAATGTACATGAGCCCTTAGTTGGGCCCTGAGGACTGGAGTTGAGGAACACTGTTCTAGACAATTTCAATGCAGAGAGGAGGGATGGTAGTGTAGAAGTTGACTGCCTCTTCCTAATAGCGCAGCCTGATATCACCGCAGTGAGTTAAGAGAGAGATAAACTGGGCTCAATGGTACTTAAATATGATCAGTCCACTGATGAACACAGGATATATGAATATATTTTGTGGCTCAATACAAACTCAGATAAATATAAAAATAGGCTAAGAGAACAGAGTATTGGAAGATACTGTAAAGGTCTATAAGGAGTCATTTATACAAAGGGGTTATCCAACCACTATAATTCCCCCCCCCCCGCCAATGCCCGGGCACCTGATATAGGTTATACTTACCTCTCTTTCCGGCATGCAAGTCGCTTCTGATCCCCACACATCTGCAGCTGCATCTCCAGGTGACACTAGGGGAGCTTGTGCTATTGGCTGCTTCCCCCATCACTGGATGTTTTGATCTGCGCAACGGAGAGATGTAGCAGCAGCTGTGCAGGGATCAGAAGTGATGCAGGTGCCGGGGAGTAGAGTAAGTATTACCTATATCGGGGGCCCAAGCATTAGGGGAGGTCATTATGGGGGTTGGACAACCCCTTTAACATGGTCTTTATTTAGACACCAGTCTTAATAAAGCCCTGCACTGGCGGTGGATCGCAATTATGTAGAGGCAGCCACTTCGAAATGTACAACTGCAAGGATGCCTAAAGCAGATGTAGGAAAATGGTAAATGTGATGGGCCTGCCGGCTTGTCCACTTCCCTTCCCACACCACGCCCCCTTTGTTAGATCTGACATGAGAAGGGAGAAGTCACAGATTGCGGCACAAAAGACCTCTGCGCCACAATCTACTCCAGAAATACTTGTAATTTAAGTGTATTTCTGTTTAATAAACGACCCCCCATAATGCAGATATAAGGGGAAAATTACAGCCCTTTGTAGCGTGTATTAGTGGAAAAAAAGTTTTATTTGGCGTACAGCGCCAAAGTTATATGTTTTAAAGCCTTCTGTCGTTTATTAGAGGTGGAAAAAGACTTATTAGCCATTGTGTGGTGAAGTGGGAAAATTACAGCCCTTGTAGTGTGTATTAGTGGCAAAAATAGTTTTATTTGGTGTACAGCGCCAAAGTTACATTTTGTCAAGCCTTCTGTTATTTATTAGTGGTGGAAAAAGACTTATTAGCCGTTCTGTTAAAGTGGAAAAATTACAGCCCTATGTAGCGTGTTTTAATTTCCTTTTTATTTATTTATTTTATCTAACAGTATGTCAGACAAAGAAGTGAAAGGCCCTGCACAGGGGAGTGGTAGAGGCCTAAATGTTTCTGGCGCAGGCACAGGTCGCAGCATAGTAAGGAAGCATGGCAGCAGAGGTCACATTGACAGGCCTGTGCTCCCGGTGTCATCTACCAGTTGTGTCTTGACCAGCAACCCAGCGGTTCTTGAATTACTGACTCAGCCAAGAGTCGGTGGGTTCGTCAGGCACAACCCTTAGTTGGCATGGTACGGGAGCAGGCCCTGTGAACTCACATGTCCTCAACATGCCTCTGTCCTTTTCTGTTCCCTCAGACAGAGAAGTACTGTATGCTGTGGGCTCAGCTCCACTATACAGAGAGGATGAGCTACTAGAGGAGGGTCAGCAGCTACTGGCCAGCCAAGATGTAGAGGAGACATCTGCAGCTTCCTCCGTTAGGTGGGCAAGTAGTGAGGAGAGTGGCGTGGGAGCTGGTGGGAGCTGGGGTTGCGAGCAGTCAGGCTCCTGACCCAGAGACTGTTGAGTAGGACATCAGTGATATGCAGACAGTACTCGATATTGATGAAGTAGTCGATCGCACTTGGGAGTCGGGTCAGCAGGGTGACGGCAGTGGGAAGTCGGGAGCCAAATGTGCCCGAGGTAGACTACCCACTTTGCAGGAGCCTACCGGGACAGAAAGTAGTGGTGCAGGGGTTCACGGAGGCAGCGGCAGTAGCAGCCAGTCAATGCGGAGTGTTGGGGGTAAAATCACCTACACAGCGGTGTGGCAGTTTTTTGTCAAGCCACTGAGTGAGGTGGACCTAGCCATTTGTAGAATCTGTGGGCAGAAGGCGAAGCGTAGCAAGGGTGAAAATGTCGGCACCATGGCCCTGCGTCAACATATGCAGCATCAACATAAAGTGGCCTAGGAGAACCGTCGCTCCAATGTGGTGGGTCTAGCCTGCCGCAGCAGCCGCAGCATCACCTAGTGGCATGCCCCCGATTTCAGGCAGTCAAGGCTCTACCACCTCAGCCGAAAGGAGCTGTCTGTCCTTCCCATCATCTGTTGATCTTGCTCCTCCTCCTTCCCCTTCTCAGTCATTCCGTCAGCAAACGATCAGCTAAGTCATTGCCAAGAGACAGCAGTATATGTGTACACATCTAACGACAGAGAAGCAGAATGTGCTCCTTGCCAAGTTTCTGGTGCTGCAGTCCCTCCCTTTCTAAGTGGTGGACTCTGAACCTTTCAGAGAACAGATGGTTTGTGGCGAGATGAGGTGGTGAGTTCCAAGCTGTCATTTCTTTGTGAAACAGGCAGTACCACTGCACAAATATGAGCACAGAAGGTGGGCAAGTTCTTGAGCCTTTCAGTGTCTGCCAAAGTGTACAGCCACACCGACATGTGGAGCTCTAATAATGGTCAGGGACAGTATATGTCTTTTATGGCCCACTGAGTAAATGTGGTTCCTGCACAGCCAAACCAGCAACTTGGCCAAGCGACGCTGCTTCCGCCTCAACGTTCTCATGTTGTTGGTCCTGCAACAATGTCTGCCTCCTCATCCTCCACCGTGTCCTCAGCCTCCACTGCAGGGGCAATTCACAGTGACCCACCAGCACACCACATGTGCAGGGCACAGAGGTGTCATGCGGTTCTAACCTTGTTTGCCTGGGCGAACGGAGTCACACAGAGGAGGTACTGCTCCACATCATTCATCAAGAAATCCAATCCAAAATCGGAACAATGGTGACCAACAGCGGGAAGAAAATGGTGTCGGTGCTGCATCAAGGAGGGTTGTACCAGGCGCCCTGCATGGCGCACATGATCAATCTGGTTGTAAAGCTGTTCCTAAAGTCTTCCACCCATCTTCAAGACATCCTAAAAATGGCCAGGAAAGTTTGCATGCACTCCAGCACTTGTACACCGCCAAGCACACTCACCTTGAGCTACAGCGGCAGAACGGCGGCAGAACATAGGCTGATATGCGACGTTTTCGCCTGTTTGAATTCCACCCTCCATGTGTTGGACTGACTGTATGAACAGAAAAAGGCCATAAACAATTTCTTGATTATCAAAACGGACAGAGGTACTCCCCTGTGTAACTTCGATGTCAGCCAGTGGCAGCTCATGCGTGGCACCTGCCATTTGCTTGTGCCTTCTGAGGAGGCCACTTTTTTGTCAGTCACCAGGACTACTGAATGAACAATGTCATTCCACTCATACATATCCTGGAAAAGTTGCTGTTAAATCTGACTGGTCAGGGAACAGGTGATGTGGTGACTACATCTCATGGTCACATGAGCCCTGTGGGGGCTGAACTGAAGGAGGAGGAAGAGGAGGAGGACATTGGAGCACAAACAATGCTTAGAGAAATGGGTAGTTTTTATACCCAGGTGACAGGAGAGGAGGAGCTTGAGCAGCCAGAGGAGCTACAGGGCAATGAGGAAGAGGAGGCAGAGGACCCAGACACATTGTGGCAGTATGCAGTGGAGATGGAGGCAGGGAGTCCCTCCGAGTCACTTGTGCAAATGGCCCGATGCATGCTCAGTTGCTTCCGTAGTGACAGCCGGATTGTCAGCATCCGGCAGAGTGTATTGTTTCTGACACGGGCATTCTAATATATATATTACATCGGACGAGTCACAGGTAAGTGTACCTTTAATTGAAAAGCAGAAAGAATTTTGTTCTTAACATACTTCTGCTGTTTTCTGTTGCTGTTAGTACATTAGTACAGACAAAACCTGTCCTAATCACAATCTCTTCCTGTATGATTTGGACAGATTTTGTGTGTAGTAATAAGACGGTGGCCATTTTATTTCTTCTAATAATTGCTACCTAGACAGCACTAGCCATTAGAACTCATGAAAGGTATTTGGGAATATATTTATAATGAAGTAATATTTAAATATTTTCATTTTCTTAATTCTCTGAGAACCCCTTTAATTCCTTTTACTTATTGATGGTGCAACTTTTCGTCCCAAATTGGGGCCTTAGTATAAGTCAGCTGATATTTAATGTAAATTTTACATTTCTCTCATTAATCTCATCTAGAAAAATAGGGCTTCTTCAGTGTTTCATGAGATAAAAATAACGTCATCAATGTATCAGTGCCAGAGCACCAGACCCCCACCACCCTAGATTATACAACATCTTCCTCCCATTGAGTCATGAATATGTTGGCGTAGCTGGGGGGAAAATCTAGTGCCCATGGCTGTGCCTCTACATTGGACATAATAATCAGAATCATACATAAAATAGTTGTGATTAAGTATGAATTGTACTCCTTCCATTAGAAATTGTATTTGATCTTGATGGAAATTGTTAGTAGCTTCCAGTTGTTTCTGTAATGCTTCTATTCTTTAATTATGTTTAATTATAGTATATACCGAATTTACATCCATAGTTCCAATAAACCAATGGTCTTGGAACTCCAATTTTTCTAATGTTGAGATTAGAGATGAGCGAATCGAATCCCACAAAGTGGAATTCGATCCGAATTTCAGGATAAATTTGATTCACCTAGAAGCAGAATTTCCTCGTGCTTCGTGTCAGCGAATCGATTTAAACTGAAATAGTGTAAAAAACAAAAAAAACATACTTACCTCCTCCATTTGCTCGCAATGGGCCACCAGCCGCCATATTGATTGAAGATCTCGGACGAAATCCCGTGCGTAGTGACATATGACGTCACCACGCCGCGCAATATTTTGGGCCAGATCTTCAAGCAAGATGGAGGCTGGCCCGTCGCGAGCAAATGTAGAAGGTAAGTATGATTTTATTTTTTTTTTATGATAATTTTACACTTTTTTTGCACTCAGATGCCACGATCACGTATGAACGCGACATCTGAGGGGTACAATGATGGGGGCGGCGCTATCACAACTCACTGTCACTGCACCCACTACTTACAAAAAAATGCGTGGTGAAGTAATTCGTCACTAAGCAATTTTTTTTGTAAAATTCGGCGAATCAGCCGAATCAAACTTTTCAAAAGTTCACTGATCCCTAGTTGAGATAATATCTGTAGTGTCTTTAATGTATGATGGTATTTGTTTAACAACGGGTTTTAACAGCTTATCAATATATTGAGATAAGTTGGACGTTAGTGATCTAATGCCCTAAATGATCGTTCTCCCTGGAGGGTTAGTGAGGTTCTTGTGGATCTTTGGAATGCAATAAATTTTGCAGCATTGGAAAAGTTAAGCAAACAATGGAGAGGTGGAAACCACATAGCCAATATGTTGAGAGCAGAATCTCTGAAGATTTTTGAATTTGATACCTTATTACGTGGTGGCTTGAATGCTGAAATGGAAATATTCTGATTCCTGCAGAATTGGGGTGGTTCCCCCTTTGGGGACGGAACATGACTGTCAGGCTGTATACCAGCACTGTGATCTCTCCTCTATGGGAGGTCTCCACCCCTAGGTTCCATCACTGAATGCACTACTGAACACGTACATTTTTTAACTCTATATCTAAAAAATAAAATACAATTAAAGAGACATAACAGTACTTATAGAGGGATACAGTAATAAAATATTAGATCAGTACCTCATATTATGTTAAGTAAAACCTTATATAATAACACAACAAATAATTAATAAAAGAGTAAAAATGTTTAAAAAATTGTGGCAAGGGCCAGATAAAGATGGAAGAAAAATAAGCACTATTTGAAATAATATTGATCTATGATGAATGAAATTAGGAAGCTATATGAATGTGAATGAAAAAAAATAAAGAAAAAAGAAATAATCAACTGAAAAATATCTATATAGGGTTATAGTATCAAATGAGTAGTGTTGAGTGAGCATGCTCGCCCGAGCACTATATTCCCTTGAGCATCGGTATGCTCGGCACATCGCGGTGTTCGGCCGAACATCGCGTGTGCTCGAGTGTGATGCTCGAGTCTCCTCCCCGCGCGTTTGTTCACTGCTACGCAGCGAATAAACATGCGGCAGAGTACTGGCATTCATGTAATGCCGTAGCCATGTTGATTTGTACGCAAATGCTACACATTGTATGCTAATGCGTACGATTTTGTATGCTAATGCTACGCATTGTACGCTAATGCATACAAATTTGTATGCTAATGCTACGCATTGTGCGCTAATGCGTACAAATTCAGTTAATTAGCGTACTTTTACGAGTTAAAGGAGTGAAAGAGGAGAAGTCGCGATTCTGACCTTTTCCTATGAACCAGACATCCTCCCCATGCTGTTCCCTAACCATTTCTGTGGCGTTTCCACCATTTTCTTATGTTTCCCTATCAACCAGACACCCTCCCCTTTGCAGAGCAGGGGGTACCTGGTCTTCTCCCATTGACTTCCATTATACTCGGGTGCTTGGCCGGCACCACCTAGTGTTCGGCCAGAGCACCCAAGCACCCAAACATCGGGGTGCTCGATCATCACTACAAATGAGCCCTTAGTTCAACAAAATGGTCGCTTAAACGTAAAAAAAAAACACACATGCGTTTTTTTGTCTATATGCGCTTTTTGTTATATGCGTTTTTGCTTTCCTGTTGTCTTTATAGTTATTATTTAATAAATAATAGATGATTATATCTCCTTATATTATAAAAAATAGTTTCTGTCTGTCTGTCTGTTCTCTGTGCACGACCAAACTACTGGACTGATTTTCACCAAATTCGGCACACAGGTACATCAGGTGTCCGGGAAGGTTTTAGACTGGGTGTCAGCTCTTTAGGACGTACCGTTCCTGAGATATTCCCAAAATATGACCCGCATTAGTCAATATTAGTCTGGGAGCTTTTCTCTTCAAATCCCAACTGCCATACTCTCCACAGATACACTGGTTTAGTGCAGGTTTCCATAACAACCCAGCCATTTCTCTTCACTGCTTTAAAGGGGAAGAGTGCTTTGGATGACACTGTTAAGGGGGTATTCCGGTTACCATAAATATAACTTATGTTTTAGACTAATTTTAGACTAAGATCGTTCAGTAGTAATAAAAGGTGTTTTCTTCCACTGCTGCCCATTGTGTGTCCTCATAAATTACTATGGCATCGACCTGTAATTCAGGCCACCCTCAAAAGAAGGACTTAAAACCCCGTCCCAGGTCTCGCTAAGCCATGCCCCAGACCCAGTTAGGTTACGCCCCCTCCGACTCCGCAGCCAATGGGGATTAAAAAAATGAAGGTAAAAATCAACTTCTGTCAGCTGCAGGAGAGGGTGGAGGGTGACTTTCTCTCTGCAATGACACACACAAACATTAAATGAAGTAGATTAAATATATCCGTGCGAAGCGATGTTTTCTTCCCCTGCTACCCACTGTTTCCTCATAAATTACCATAGCATTGAACTGTAATTCAGGCCACCCTCAAAAGAAGGACTTAAAAGCACGTGTGGTTCTGAAACGCATTTGACAAAGTACTACAACAGTGAACAAACTAGTGGCCTTTAACAATCCCCTTGGGGATACATTGGAGATAAAGAAGGATCACCAGTTGCAACATTTGATATTGAACATGTGATATTCAACGAGCAAGGATTACCTATAATTAAGACTGGTGATTTCCTAACACGTGATATGCCACGTGGGACGCCACGTGTGACATCACATGGGACGTTGAAGGCCAGCGCTTCACCTTACTGAACAGCTGAAACGGCACCCGGCGCATTATCCCATCCAACAGCCGAGATATTATCCTATCTGACAACTGAGACGATATCCGGTGGCTGAGACGCACTGATCATATGAAGAACCGGTAATGTTAAAATGGAATATCTGATATGATATAAAGACACATCTAATTGTTTCATTAGGACGTCGTTGCCAATACAAATAAGGCAGCCGCTATTTTTAAAGATGATCGTATGCTATAATCCTTTTATTTTTATAGAGGCCTCTTATAAACTTTGCATTTTAGCAGATTCACCTTGATCCATCCGAATAAGGATATGGTAACAATTAGTGTTGATCGAGCACCAAAGTGCTCGTGTGCTCGGGTGCTCTGGTAGAACACTTGGTGATGCTCAAGTGCTATACAGAGCACCCGAGCACAATGTAAGTCAATGGGAGAAAACCAGTCACCACCTGCTCGGATCAGGGGAGGGTGTCTGGTTCATAGGAAAAGGTTAGAATCGCAAATTCTCCACTTTCACTCGTTAAAGTACGCTAATTAACTGAATTCGTGCGCATTAGCTCACAATGCGTAGCATTAGCAATGCTAATGTTACGCATTGTACGCTAATGCATACAAATTTGTATGCTAATGTTACACAGTGTACGCTACTGCGTATGAATTTGTATGCTAATTTACCATACAAATTCATACGCATTAGCGTACAATGCGTACAATGTAAATAAATAAACGATGTAAAAGGGGTGCGCTTCTTCTTGATGCTAACATCGACCTGAAAGGCTGAGTTCACACTTAAGTTAGTTGGTCAGTTTTGGCCCCATAACTGTACAAATAAGTGAAGTCTACAGTGATTCTAAGAGCAACGCCTATCATCTGCGTGTCATACTGACTCACTACCACAACAGACTCCCTATGCGTGTTACTGCAATGCACAGTGTTCTACACCACTATACAGGCTCTCTGCAGCAAGGAAATAGCTGTTTTGTAATGCTCCTCAGATCATCACACCAACAATTAAGGCAGTGTGTCACTCCATAGCAATGGGGAAATTGAAGCACTCACCACAAAGACTCCATACTCAAAGCCAATTGTCGTAGGATCCTAAACAAAACCTGGATTCGTCTCTAAAGATTATATGGTTCCAGTCAAAAGGCAATGGTCGCAGGCTGTTAATAGTAGGACATATACTGGCCTCCATATCACCAAGTTTCTTTTTGCTAAGCACCTAGTGTGTGTCAAGAATTGTATAGTACAGCCAGAAAAAACAATGTGATGTTGAATAATTTTGCATAAACAAATACAGAAGTATTAAGGAAGTAATACCTAACCAGGCTAACCAGACAAACACATATTGCAAGCTTATAGAGCACAAAGGCTCCTTCCACGGGCCAGATTACAGATGAAAGACTAAGAAACAGACACAACACTTATAGGATGTTACAGCAAAACATGTACATGGGAGGATGCATAATTAAGATAAGGCAGAGCAACAAGTGGACATGGTTAGCTGAGACAATGTAGATTACGGATTGGGAGTTGAACTGAGGGAGGTGTGAATTTTGTCTAGATGGGTCATAAAACCAAAGTCACTTAATGACTGGAATGTAGTCATCATTTTAAATACCCAAGTTTTACCTCTCTCTATCATTCTTGAAATTAAAACCTTTAAGTCGTTCATTTTGTGTCTTGGTCCAGAGAAATTGATTCCTACTCTTGTTTCAGCCTTGTGGTTTATCTTGAATCTGTGCACGTTCATTCTGGATAGCAGTTTCTGTACAGTCTCCCCAATATAAATTCCTCCATTAGGACACCTTGTACAGAGTATCATGTATACCACAATGGAGGATTCACATGAGAAAGTGACAGACTGTATTAGTGGATAAGACGTGTGCAGGCCTCACATTTTTTTGTGGTTGCATGGAAAAGTGCCTGTTTGTGATGGTGATGAAAGGGCACTCCTGACAGGGAGATTCCTCAGACATTATATAGTTCATGGTGAGCGAACTGAATCCAAATTAATTGACTTTGATCTGAATTTCAGGAAAAATTGGACTCATCGCAAAGCCGAATTTCCTTGCGCTCCGTGATAGCAAATCTATTTTTCCTGAAATGGCGGTAAAAAAAAAAAAAATACTTACTCACCTCATCCATTTGCGCATGAAGAGGTAATTGTGACCATCTTGCATGAGGTGATGAATGATGTTACCACGCCGGAATTGTGCACACCAATTCAAGATGTGGAGAGCAGACTGTGTGCTGTCCGCATCTGTACTTCTGCTCTGTGGGCATGCAAGAAATGCCTGCAATTGCAGACAAGAATATGTATTTCTATCATAGGGTTGGTCGTGTTTTACACATCTTTACACTGAAGAATCTTCTTCTATGTTTGAGACACCTTCTTGCCTATAGCTGTAGAGGATGGCCCCTCAAGATCTCTGTACTGACCCCTGAATAACCCCATGTGTATATACACTACTCACAAAAAATTAGGGTTATTTGGCTTTTGGGTGAAATTTATGGAAAACTTAAAAGTTCATGCTACATTATTATATCATGAAAGATGGGCATTTATGTAGACACATGCAATCTCATCTCAAAAAATTATTGAAACATAAGCCAAAAACAGTGGTGGGTATACCCCCACAAAAAATGTCAATGTCTCAATAACTTGTCATATGACCTTGAGAATCAATTACAGCTTGACAACGACGTTGTCACGGGTACAGAGTTTTGAGCCTCAGATTCGAACCTGACTGAGCATCTGTGGGACCAATACGATCATTGTGTTTTGCTCTATGGATCCTCCCCAAGTACCCTCCAGCAGCTGTGGGATGCACTGCAGTCGTAACACGCTTCATGACAAATTAATTCGGAATGAAGCAACTGTTTAAAAAAAAATTGGCGATGCGTGCAAATCTTGAAATGCGTGCAAATTTTGAAAACTTCACTCATCTCTAGTGTTGACCTTTTCTGAGATATACACACGATTGTGTGACCACATAGCGGTTGAGGATTTAAAGTTCTGCACATTTAATCGCTTGCCGCCAGGGATGGTTGGGAGTATTACCATGCAGCTTTACAGTCAGGAGGATCTCCAGAAGCAATGGGCAAATTCATATTTCTAGAAAAAGCTTGTGAGTATCCTGTAGATGAACCATGATGATGTTAGGGGCCTCACAGTGACACTGTATGCCAGACAAAAGCCACTCCAAGCATAGTGTTCAGCTATGTTCATCAGTGCCATAGACTTTGAGTAGAATGGCAGGGCATGTGCTACACCCCCATTCCAAGCTCACTCCTCCTGGCCAGCATTTACACCATGTTTATGCTGCTCCACATTTGTGCAGGATGATGTAGTAAGAAAAATGAGAATCCCCCTGAATTTACAGCAGGGGGAAGGGAAACCAGTTAGATGAGTTTCAGGGTGGCACAGACAGTACAGGGAGTTGAGCTCAGTTTTATTCTTTAGGTGGTGACATCAAGTTTGACTGTGAACATAATAGCTGTTCGATCAGTGGTGATAAAACACTGATCCTTTCTTTGAATAGTATGTATGTGTGGAAAAAAAAGCAATATGGAACGATAAAAAGCAATGGGATAATAATAGGGAAGAGCGAATCGACTTCGGATGTTTCATGTGAGGTGCTAGCAATAAATTCATAAGTTTATGTAAATATTAACTGTGGGGTGGAGCAGAACGCCCTAGAAGATTATATATTGCCTTGTGTTACAGTACAAACGCAGCATTCACTGAAAAAAGAGAGAAGAGACAGGATCAGTGTATTGTATCCTCAGTACTCTCCAAGTGAAAGAACCTCAAGTAAGAACAAACGTCTTGATCTTTTCTTGTTACAGCACCCTGCAGACTGCTGAGGTCTAAGAATATGGGGCTTGAGGTGGCAGTTGCACCATGGCCCTGGTAGCAGAAGAGGCCTAATAGCACTCTGCCATATAAATACTCAGATAGGTATCTGCAGGATTGAACTGGTCCACCGGAGGACCCGGTGCTGATATCTGGTCCAACACAAACTTGGCCCATGGCGTGCAGCAATCTCCCCATGGTTCCATAGATGATAATCTTACACTATTTGTTTTCAAGATAAGACTTTTCTGCTCCTGTTCTCTCCAGCTTGAGGACCCTCAGTAAAATTCCTTCTGATGGACCCGGGGTAGGGGGTACTATTCTACAGTCCAATACAGGTTCATGATACATTTAGTTGAATGCATTTTAATATAGCTTTTGTTGTATATCTCCCAAGGTTTCTTCATTTTAAAGGGGCAGTCTTTGTTTTTTTACAAAAATCCATTTGCCCTTTTTATTCATCTGTTTTTTCATACTTATCCAAAGAGACTTTTCTTTAACTGCATGTTATTTCATGTATTTGGAACTAAAAATCTATGTAACATGAGAAATGTGAAAAAATGGAGTTTGCAAATGTGCTCAATTTGAGAGGTTTTATAGGCATTACTGGGCATGCTTGGGCCACAGCTTAATATTGTTCCATGATTGAGGATTTACATGTTGGGTGGTACAGTATGCATCTACCTGTAGAAGAAACTCAAAATCCATTGTGAATGGGGATCACAATCTAATGTTCATGTCATAGAAAATAATTTTTTCATGTGATCAACTTTTTGAACAGGCACAGTATTGGAACTCATGCCTATTGAATTAAATAGGCTAGGTGACCAATGAACGTGATTTTAATGGCCTAGGAAGAAGCATCAGCACTCACTAGAGGTCAGCGGCCTCTTCAAACATCTGAGTCATTCCTCCACTGATCAGTGAGATGTCCTGAGGATAGGGCATCAATATTGAATTCCTGTAAAACCCCTTTAAATAAATTGTTCAAAAAGCCCACACACCCTGTTAATGTGTTTATCTACTTTTATATAGATTTGTCATCTTTCACTGTATTATACAGATCTCACATCCTCCATGGAGCTTGTCACAGTTCTCCTGTCCATTGTTGTCATCTTCTTCTTGGTCAATGTGTTCAGCAATCAAAAACAAGGGAAATTCAAAAATTTCCCCCCTGGGCCAAAACCTTTGCCGATCCTTGGAAATATCCTGAGGATGGACATGTGGAGACCCCATAAATCATTTGTGCAGGTAATGAAAAAATGTTATTGAATGTCATCAGAAAACTATATATATATATATATATATATTTTTTTTTTTCTTACCAGCCATAATAAGTTCCAACGTTGCTCATATTTTGTGCCCCTCTGTAAAACATACCATTCCATGCTGTTCACAGATAATTTTGGCCACATATTTCCTATATTCTTTGGTTCTGTACCACATATCTTGATCCACATTGCTACTATGATTCTCCGGTATGTTCTTCCTACTCTTGTCCACCTAAGTTATCCAATGACTCAGTTAATGGGTAGGCAACTACACTTAAAGGAGTTGTCCAGATGATGAACATGGCTGCTTTATTCCACAAACAGCTCCAAACCTGTCCATAGGTCGTGTCTGGTATTGCAGCTAAGCTGTATTGAAGTATAAAGGTACTACACACAACCTATCGACAGTGGCATACATAGAGAAGTAAGGGCCCCATAGCAAGGATCAAACGAGGCCCCCCACACAGGACAGAAGGGTTTCAGCCTAAACCCTTTTCAGTAACTCTTGGGCCATTTTTCCACTGCCTCATTTGCAAAAAGTTCTTCCTTTAGAGGGTAGAGTCCTGACCAAGTTTTCACCTGCAGTAGAAGAGGAGATTATCCCATCTAAGACTAGGCCCCCTCTTGCCCTGGGCCCCATAGCAGTCGCATGGTCTGCCGCTATGGTAGTTATGCCCCTGCCTGTCGACAAATTGTGACACTGTTTGAAAGAAAGTCACTGTATTTTTTCAAATCGTGACAACACTTCTAAAGGGTTATTACCTTCATTTGAAATTATCCGCCATCCACAGCATTTGGGATATTTATAAGATCAGTGGTGGTCCAATACTGGGACCCACCCCCCACAATCATGAAAATGCACCCTACCTGAAATGAACAAAGTGTCAGGTTGGGCATGTGCACTTCCACTCTTCTCATCTCAAAGATTTCTGGCAGGTCCCATATCCCATAGAGACTAATGGAGTGGCTGTGCGTATGCCCAATCTACTTCTCTGTTCATTTAAAGGAGCTATATTGGGTCCGGGGCCCCTCTTCTCATGGTACGAGGGCCCCTACCAATGAGAACCCCATTGATCTAATATTTATCCATTATCTTGTGAATAACTTCAAATTGCTGGAATACCTCTTTAAGTCTTAAGACCTGCAGAGTGCCAAAACCCTAGCTTAAGTTGCACGAAAAGGGAGGAGTAATTACCACTAATTGCTAAAAACAATGTAATGATCCAGATTGATTCCACGTCATTTTTGTGTCCACAGCTATCTAAGGAATATGGCACAATCTTCAGTGTCCAGATGGGCAGAACAAAATTGGTTATCCTATGTGGTTATGAAACCATTAAAGATGCTCTGATCAACAATGCTGAAGTATTCTCTGATAGACCACAGAATCCTTTATTCCCTAACTCAATAAAGGAACATGGTATCTGCTTTACTTTAAAATACTCTATCATATTATACTGATAAAATCATCCCCTTGGTATAGGAGACCTATAGTGAGCAGTGAGCATGGTTGTTTTCTTAAAAGAGGTCATCCTACAAAAAAGATGTATCACCTCTTCACAGGGTAGGTTATAAAGACAGGATCACAGGATAGATGATAAAGGTAGCATCTTAGCAGCTCTGTCCCCGGGACCCCCAGCAATCCTGAGCATGGACGGTCTCTGTGTGCCCTCCTTGAATGAAGCGGTAGTGCACACATCGATCCACCACTCCATTCACTTCTATGATATTGATGGAGTGCTATCTACATTGATCCCATTGAAGTGAAAGAAGCAAGGGACTATTCCATTCAGAGAGGGAACTCAGTGAACATCCATTCTTCTGATTGCGTCCCATCGTTCGGAGCCCTCACAATCTAATATTAATCACCTATCTTGTAGATAGGGCGTAAATTCTATTTGAAGAGTAACCCTTTAATTCACCAGTCAGGTGGTAGTGGGGCAATCTGAGACACAGGCTAAGATCAGTGCAATCAGCTAGAAGCCAGAGTCAGTAGTCAGGCTCGAGTATGGTACAAGGGTAGTGAGACAGAGAATATACCTTTGCTGGTTACGGAAGACTAGAAAACCTAAAGCTCAGCCATCCTGCCACATGAGGTTTAATAATTAGTTAGATCAATCTTTTGAGGCTGTAGTTGCCTCCACTCTTTTTGTAAGGATTTTCACAATATTTTAGAGTGTGTCTGTGGGAATTTAGCTGAATGTAGAGCATTTGTGAGGTCAGACCCTGATGGTAGAAGAGATGACCTGGTTGTCAATCTGCTTTCCATTTCATCCACAAGGTGTTAAATTGGGATAAGATGAGGTCTCTGTGTAGCTACTTGAGTTCTTCCATACCAAACTCATCAACCCACGTCTTTATGCACCTTGATTTATGCACTGGGGTATAATCACGCTGGAACATGAAAGGGCCACAGAATTTTAAGAAATAATTGTGTAAAATGTCTTTGTATGCTGTAGCATTAACATTACCTTTCACTGGAAGTAAGTGTCCAAACCCTGAAATACAGTCCCATATCATTATCCTTTTTACACTAAATTTGTAGCTAATTAGTGCTTTCCAGGCATCTGCCCAACCAAGATTTATCTATCAAACCACCAGTGAGAGGTGATTTATCCCTCCAGAGAACATATTTTCTCTGCTCCAGAGTCCAGTGAAGAAGTGCTTTACATCACCTCACCTGATGCGTGGCATGGTGATATTAGGCTTGTGTGCAGCTGTCTTATGTTGATATCACTTCCAGAGACGGTTTGAAAATCTGAGTGATCCAACCAAGAAGAGATACATTTTATATTTTGTGTGCTTCAGTTTGCATGGTCTGTTGCTCCTAGATACTTCCACTTCTCAATAATAGTGCTTATACTGTAGGTGACAGATGCAGATCGGAATGAGCTAACAGAAAGGTAGACTTCTATGACAATGCTACATTTAAAATCACTGAGCTCTTCAGTATGAACCACTGTTCTTGATTTTGTGCACTTGGTTGCAATGTGTTTCTGAAGTCAATGATGTCCACATACTGTTGTCCATGTAGTGTGCAAGCATTTACATACAGTTCATCATGATAAGTCTAAAGCAGTGTATATTTGCTCTTCTGCATAATAAGCATTACTTCTATGACTTAGGTATTGCTTTTTCCAATGGAGAGAACTGGAAAGTGATGAGAAGATTTACTCTTTCAACCTTACGAGATTATGGAGTGGGCAAGAAAACCATAGAAGACAAGATCATTGAGGAGGCTAAATGTTTAGTACAGAAGTTCAAATCATATGAAGGTCAGTGGTGACATGTCTTCTGCATTGAACATTTTGGGCATGATACTTTTAGCCTTGTTTTGTCTATACTTTTTTGGCTTCTTAATCAATTTACGTACCCATGTTATTAGCAATTATCAAACACAAGGGTACCTCGTTTCCCACATACAGTGCAGACCCTGAAGGGCTTAGGGGATATATAATGACCCTTGTCAAATGATAAAATATGAAAAAAAAAAACAGAGGAGAAAGCAAAAGTATTTCTTTTTTTAGTATAAAGTCAGGACTTCTCAAAGTAAACACATCTGCAGCAGCTCATAACTCTGGGCTTGTTTGCTGTGGTCATGAACTGAGTGTTGATTGTTTAAGCTGTAATCTGTTTGGTATGGGCTAGACTGGGGTGCAAAGTCTAAGGGACACTTTTTCATATCTTTCTACCTCCAATGACCATTCCCACACTGTAGGTGTTTCTTTGGCTGCCAATTTCCTAAATATAATTAGTCTGGCTATAAGAAATATTTAATCACTAAGCCTATTGGTCCTTCCTCCATTGAATCATGCAGATCACCTAATATTGCACACAAAAATCTATTCTCAGATCTGTGCCCCTTACCTCACATCTATTACATTTAGCCGTGTCTTTTAACCCTATTTTATGTAATCTATTAAGTGCCTGATATAATCTATGCAGTACAAAAAAAGTACAACCATATGTGGCATTGTGAGATATCCCGATAGATCATCACACATTTTGTTCCCATTCTTTCTTTTTATTAACTTTTGTCCACTTTGCTATCGTGAGCAGCTCTGTTTGCTGTGACAATGCCACTGTTCGTGGTCCATGTATTTGTGATATAATTTCACTAAATCTAGATTTTAATGTCATATTTATCACAAACAAAATAAACTGCGAATTGTTTACACTAAACCTCTGTCCACTGACACCACTACATAGGACAGGTTCACATCACCGTTTATTTTTACATTTTTGTTATCCATCAGAAGAACTGAAAAATAAAAAATAAAAAACAATGTTGTATTTTAAGCATCCATTATGCTCATTTATGCACATTTGGGTCCGTTTTAGCCATTTCTTTCTGAGATCCATTATTTTAGACAGAAAAAAGTCCTGCATGCCAAATGTACATAAATGAGCATAACAGATGCTTAACCCCCTTCAGACACAGTGACTTACAGGTATGTAATGGTGGCTGCGGGAATGTATGGAGCAAGCTGCCTTGGTAAACCTGTTTTTTATATGCGCCGGGTGCTGGCAGTGTAATACTTCAGACACCTGGCTGCAATGACAGGGAACTGCGATCACACTTAAACCCTCAGATGCCGCAATCAACACTGATTGCGGCATCTGTGGAGTTAGGCAGAGGGATGCAGCTCTGCCTGTCTTACGATCAAAGCCCCTGCAGTAAAATCATAGGGCTCTTATCAGTTACCATGGCAGCCTACCCTTTTTAACTATTATTGTTTTTTTTTTTTTTTTTTTTTATAGGAAAACCCTTTGGTAATTTCACCAGCATAAATGCTGCTGTAACCAATATAATTGTGGCCATATTGCTAAATAAAAGATTTGACTATGAAGATCCGACCATACTGAGGCTTATGGGTTTAGTTAATGAGAATATAAGACTCCTAGGAAGCCCAGGGGCCAGGGTAAGTCAGAATTTTAATCTCTATGTAAGTATTAAGTTATTTATTTGGTACTGTAAAATTCATCAGACTCTCGTAAGTAGGATGGTGATAGCCTTTCTTTAAGGTAGATTTACCCAGGGAAATAATTGGTTAAATTATTAGGCACAAATGTTTCTGCGAACGCTCGTTCCCAACAATCTGCTGGCAGTGTAAATGTGCCACCAATCACCCGATAAACGAGTGAAATGCTTGTTCATCGCTTGATCCTGTCTCTCGTGCTCGCCCCACAAATTGGGGCTAGTCGTCCTTTGTTCTCATACTGTGTAGGAGGTCTCTTCAACTGAGTTAGCAGCCAACTGTCAAAAAGAAACACTTCCGGCCTGACACTTTGCTGCTGCTTGATGTTTCTAAATGTGCCTTTAAGCTAGACCTTCAATATCAGAACAATGGGGGGTCCTTATCTCCATCATTGGCTACTAACAGGGCTGTGGAGTCAGTAAGCCAAACTTCCGAATCTAATGACAACTCCTCTATATTTCCACATTCTGACTTCAACCCCAGCCAGTCAAATAGGGATCCAAGATATATCATAATTAAAATTTTTCACGCTTTCCAAAATTCTTATTAAAATAAATATGCAACAAGATACACAGTAAATTAATCAATAAATTAATCAAACAATATTAATAATATACAATATTTGATGATGATTATTTTGAAGATAGAGTTGAAGTTGGCCATCTAATGAAGTTGGCGGTTTTCTGAATTTTCTAAAAAGATTTCCTGGCTGCAGAGAGCCTGTATAGTGGTTTAGAACACTGTGCCTTGCAGAAACATGCATAAAGAGTCTGTTGTGGTAGTGAAAGAATACTGTGAGTCAGTATTATATGCAGATGACAGGCGTGACTGTAACGGGGAGCCGGCGGCGCGCTTCCCCTCTGCCGCTCCGCCGGTCTCCCAGTAGTGCGCTGGAGCGAGGACGCAGGAAGCGTCCTCGTCTCCATGACGACACTCACAGGAGAGGGCCCGGCGCGCGCACTGATACAGCGTCCTCCCTGCCCCCCTAGTAAACGAGCAGGCGGGGACATCTGAGCGCTGGTCTGGACAACCAGCGCTCAGAACATTTATTATATACTTTTATAACTGGTTTTGGGTCATGTGGCGCTGGCCACGGCGCATGACCAAATTTCGTGCATATTTGAGCGCTGGTCACGTTTGGCCAGCGCTCAGTATGCAAATGAGGTCATGTGATGCTGGCCCCGTCACATGACCCAGTGGAGGGCTATTTAAAGCCACTAGTTCTCCTCCCTAATCGCCTGTGATTAGCGTTACAACTTTGATCAGAGCTTGAGCGACCTTGTGTTTGATTTGCTGTTTGACCCTGACCCTTGGACTTGGACCTCTCTTTGCTTCACCCCCGGTATTGACGTTATCTCCTGGGTATGACCCGGCTTGCTGACTATTCTTATATTGTGTTTGTTTCGTCTGTGTTTGTCTCTCCAATTGTTCCCTGTCCCTCCCTGCGCACTTATACAGAGCAGGGACCTTCACCGTGGTGAAGGGCCTAGGGCCGACTGAGGCAAGCAGGCAGGGAGAGAACGGGGGGTATTCAGTACAGGGCGCACATTCCCTTGTCTTCCTCGTGACAGTGACTCTTAGAATCACTGCACACTTCACTTATTTGGGCAGTTATGACCAACTGACCAAACAACTCAAGTGTGAACTCAGCCTTACAGGTCAATGTTAGCGCAAGGTATAAAGAATGATGCAGAGGCCCAAGATCCTTCTATAGCGTGAAAGAGCGCATTCATTTTACACCAATTCACTTATTCCACATAGATTTATACAGAACCTGTTCTATTAAATGCTTATACAAATAGACCCCCCCGACATAGTGGAGATGGTGTCAGCAGTAAGTTTGCGTTGACGTCATTGATTATTTTGCCCTTCCTCTGATTCGTCAGAACAATAACCCCCAAAAAATGGATATTGTCTTTTAAACATCCACCTTCACTCGGTCAGCATTTGGTCAGTAATCCATCAGTATTGCTAATGCCAAAAAAAAAAGGAGTGGAACCAAAACCGAGATGACACGTGAATAGAATATTTGCATGTCTTCTGTGTTTTGTATCCACTCCTGCTTTTGGCTACCAAATCATAAGCCAATTCTGATTGGACCAAGCCTTCCAGCTGCTACACAGACAGGATCCGTTGTGCGTCTCATTATCCCTTTTTTCTGACAGATCAGAAGAAGGGTTAAATAAATGATGATGTCAGCCAGGCCAAAAGACAAAATAGTGGCCCAGTCATGAAGTGGGGAGGGTGGGAACAACATGAGAAGTCCACAGAGTGGCCCAATGACAGAGTCTGGAGGTGGCAGCAGCAGCAGGAGGAGGCCACAGAGTGGCACAATGACATTGTGGAAGTGGCAGCAGCAGCATCATCAGGAAGCCACAGAGTGGCACAGTGACAGAGTGCGGAGGTGGCATCAGCAGCATCAGGAGACCACAGAGTGGCAAGGTGACATAATGTGGAGGTGGTAGCAGCAGTATCATGAGACCACAGAGTGATCCGGTGACAGAGTGGGGTGGTGGGTGGCAGTAACAGTACCTGATGACGATGATGGGTGTATGAAGGAGCACTTGGCATCAGATATGTGGCATCAGGTGGGTGGCAGCATCAGAATAGCAGCCGAGGCAGGTGGCCAGAAGAAACCGTCTGTTTTGTCAAGGTTTGGATGAGGCAGCATGGATGACCTAATCTGATGCATCAGGCATTGGTGGATGGAAATCCTGGCTGATCCATCCCTGATTAATCTTGACAAAGGTCAGTCTCTCCACATTTTGGGTGGACAAGCAAGTTCCATTTGGGGTAACTATGGCCCCCGCTGCACTAAACACCCACTCTGATGCCACACTACTGGACGAGCAGGACAGCTTTTCCAGAGCAAACTCGACCAGTTGCGTTAACAAATCCAATTTGGCTGCTCAGTAGCCCAGAGAATCAATCAATGTGTGGTGGCAGGGTACTGTCCAAGTATGTCATCACCTGCTGGTTCAGGTCCTGCCCAGGTCTAGATTAGAGATGAGCGAATCATCCAAAATTCGCTTTGCCAAATATTCGTTGAACTTTTCATAAGATTCGTATATTCTACGAATCTATTCAGCGAATCTGCGTACAAATCATACGTTATGGTGTTTTGCGAACATTCGAACACTAATAACGAATGTTCAGTTTTAAAAGGTACGCAACTTCTGTGAAAACGTACGCATGATGGGCTTTGCTGTAGCGGAATGGTGGAGCAGGAGGAACACTCTGAGTCTGACCCCTGGCTACATATGGATACTGTATCAGCAGATGACAGCAGATCATCTGGCTGTGACTGAGTTGAGCATGCCATTCACTCCACTACCTCATCCTCTTTCTCCTCCACTATAATTTTGCGCCTTGGTGGGTTAGTCTGGTGGAACACTGGCCAAGTATTGTGAATTCCACAAGTAGAAGCTCCGGCTACAGGTCCTTTAGCACTGTTGCCCTTTGCCACCTTCTCCTTTTTTTTTAGAGCTCGAGGTCTGGCAGGAACTGGACCCATTTTGCTTATCCATTCCAGACATTTTTCACTTTTGAATGTGGCCCTGCAGCTGGTCTATGTCTCTCTCTCCCTATCTCTCTCCCTATCTCTCTCCCTGCCTGATTAATTATTAACCCTGCACTGGCCCTGCAGTATCCCTGATACGTGTAATATGGATTCCCAGAACAATTATATCCCAATTTTAACAAAACAGGTCTCAGTCTCTCAGAACTACACACACAGTGCTTCTACTCGTCTCAGCAGTCACAGCACAAGTGATGCATCAATAGTTTACCGACCCTGAGCCAATCAGAGCAAGCCCTGCCCACTAGGTCAGGTGACCACTTTCTTCCCGGGCTTTTGCCAAACGAATAATGAACAGTAAAAGTTTGCTAATTAATTGAATTCGTACGCAACAGCGTATAGAGTAACTTATATGTAGCATTAGCGTACAAGTACGTAGCAAATGCGTAGAAAGCCTTAAGAACATTTTCGAATCTAACGGAGCGAATCTCAAAAAATTTGGATTCGCTTTGCAGCAGAAAATTTTCAAGATTCGTATCGAATCTATGAAGTGGCGAATAGATTCGCTCATCTCTAGTCTAGATGATACTGCTGGTGAGTTGTTTTTTCACTATGTGGGTGAAGAAAGCTGCTCATCAGCGACTCTAGACTCAGGCTGCTGCTGATGGAGCTGGAACTGCTCCTGCCACCCCCCCTTCCCCAGCAGCCATGGCAGTGGAACGTGAGCGCTGAGGGCCACCCTGGTCAGACCTGCAAGAGGATGGACGATGGTGCAGATAGGCAGCGGCCAACTGACTACATAGTAGTCTCTATAGTAGTTCAGTTTGTACTTTCTCTCAGCATGTGTAAAAAAGGCCACCATTTTAGACCGCTAGTGAGGATCCAACAAGGTGGAGAGCCAGTCGTTATCCCTCTGCCAAATGGTGAGGTGACAATTCGGCTGTCACTATGCAAGCAAGTAAGCATGTATCGGGCCATTTGTGCAAGTGACTTGGAGGGACACCCTGCCTCCATCTCCACTGCATACTGCCACGGTGTGTCTGGGTCTTCTGCCTCGTCTTTCTCATCGCCCTGTAGTTCCTCTGGCTGCTCCTGCTCCTCCTCTCCTGTCACCTGTGTAGAAAAACCACCCATTTCTACACAATGTCCTCCTCCTCTTTCAGTTCAGACCCCACAGGGCTCATGTGACCGTGAGATGTACTCACCACGTCTCCTGTACCCTAACCAGCCAGATTTAACAGCATCTTTTCCAGGATATGAATCAGTGGAATGATGTTGTTCATCCCGTAGTCCTGGCGACTGACAAATAAAGTAGCCTCCTCAAAGGGCATGAGCAAATGGCAGGTGTCACGCATGAGCTGCCACTGGCTGACATCAAATTTACACAGGGGAGTACCTCTGTCGGCTTGGATCATCAAGAAATTGTTTATGGCCTTTCTCTGTTCGTACAGTTGGTCCACCATACGGCGGGTGGAATTCCAACAGGTGTAAACGTTGCATATCAGCCTATGTTGGGGGACTCCGTTCTGCTGCTGTAGCTCAAGGAGGGTGTGCTTGGCGGTGTACAAGTGGCTGAAGTGCATGCAAAGCTTCCTGGCCATTTTGAGGATGTCTTGAAGAAGATTTCAGGAACCGCTTGACAACTAGACTGAACACATATGCCATGCAGGGTGCATGGCACAGCCCCCCTTGACGCAGCATTTCCGTTGTCGGTCACCATGGTTCCTATTTTGAGTGGTTGCGGAGAATTCCAGGATTCGATTTCTTGATGAAGGACGCGGATCAGTTCTTCCCCTGTGTGACTCCTTTCGCCCAGGCAAACTAGGTGCAGAACTGAGTGACACCGCCGTGCCCTGCACATGTGATATGCTGGTGGGGCACTGTGAATTATCCCTGCAGTGGAGACTGAGGACAAGGTGGAGGATGAGGAGGCAGACGCGGACATTGTCCCAGGACCAACGGCGTGAGAACATAGAGGCGGAAGCGCTGTCACCTGGCCAAGTTGCTGGTTTGGCTTTGTAGGAACCACATTCACCCAGTGGGCTGTAAAGGACATGTATTGTCTCTGACTGTAGTCACAGCTCCACACGTCGGTGCTGCCATGCACTTTGGAAGACACTGACAGGCTCAAGGACTGGCCCACCTTCTGTTCTACATATTTGTGAAGGGCTGTTACTGCCTGTTTCAAAAAGAAATGACGGCTTGGAACTCTCCACCTGGGCTTGGCACAAGCGATCAGTTCTCTGAAAGGTGCAGAGTCCACCACTTGGAAAGGGAGGAACTGCAGCACCAGCAACTTGGCCAGGAGCACTTTCAGCTTCTGCAACGTTGAATGAGTACACGCATGCTGCTATCCTTTGGCAGTTACATCGGTGATCGATTGCTGACGGAATGACTGACGAGGAGCTTTTGTAAGTAAATGACGTGGCACTCTTGTCTTCAATGGTGTGGGTGTTTCAGGTTCCAAGCCTCGTAATCAACAATCATATAAACCGGAGCACTCCAAAAGATTCAAATGCAAATCAATATTTATTTGTCACTTGTGCAGGGCAACTCAAAAGTTGTAACGTTTCGGTCCAACAGACCTTTGTCAAACACAAGTTGCCATGGAAAAGAGGAAGGTTAGAAGTATTTGTAGAGCTGTGGAAGATTCACCATACCACAGCTCTACAAATACAGCCCTGCACAAGTGACAAATAAAGATTGATTTGCATTTGTATCTTTTGGAGTGCTCCAGTTTATACAATTGTTGATGACGAGGAGGAGCAGGAGCATCAGTACCAGCTGATGGGAAGGACAGACAGCTCCTGTAAAGCGGGTGGTCCACCCTGGGTACGTTTTGCTCCCTACCTTCCATTGCTCCCACCCTGCTGACTCCCAGCCACGCTAGTGACTTGCTAACTCTGCCGCTGCCTCATGTGCAAGCTGCCACCCTCTTCTCCTGAAGATGATGAGGCTCCTAATTCACCTGGCTCCCACATGCGATCGGCTGCATCATCATCATCGAGTACTGTCTGCACGTCACTGTTGTCCTCAACAGTCTCTGGGTCAGGAGCCTGACCGCTCGCAACACCAGCTCCCATGCCACTCTCCTCATCACTATTTGCCCGCTTGCTGGAGGAAGCTGTGGATGTCTCATCCACATATTGACTGGTTAGTAGCTGCTGACTGTCCTCTAGTAGCTCGTCCTCGCTTTATAGTAGAGCTGAGCCCACAGCATACAGGACTTCTCTGGCTGAGGGAACCTGAAAAGAACAGAGGCAGGTTGAGGACAGGTGAGGGCACAGGGTCTGCTCCCGGGCCATGCTAACTAAGGGTTTTGTCTGACGAAACCACCGACTCTTGGCTGGGGGTGTCCGATGTCACTTGGGACGAAGTGGCTGACCGAGTCAATCATTTCAGAACCGCTGGATTGTTGGTGAAGACACGACCACTAGAGGACATCTGGAGCTCAGGCCTCTTGCTGCAACTCCTGCTGCCACACCCTCTTACTCTGCTGCGATCTGTGCCTGAGCCAGAAACATTTAGGCCTCTGTCACTCCCCTTTGCAGGGCCTATCACTTCTCTTTTTGACATACTGTTTGATCAAATAAATAAAAAGGAAATTAAAACACCCCATAATGGGCTGTAATTTTCTCGCTTCACCACACAGCGGCTAATAAGCCCTTTCTTTTTCCCCCCACTAATACATGCCAAAAAAAGGCTTTAGAACTCATAACTGCAAAGTTAAATGCCTAATAGGCCTGCTACTGAACGGAGTGGACGTCTCAACACAGCGCTCCAACAAATTCCCCAAAATCCACCGACATCTACCCTATTACAGAGGAAATATCAATACCAGACCTACCCATCGGTGATCCAGACATCGAGGACTGCTGAGTGAGCCCAGTCTCATTGCTGTGGGCCGCGGAAAAGACAGATTCAGGCAGAGGCCTAGTCCATCAAGCAAATCCTCGTCCTCGATTTCCAGCTGCAACACCATCGGCGTACCCGCGTTTTCAGCCGGCGCAGCCGGTTCACCTTCAGCCCCCGGGGCATGCAAGTACCAGTCCAACGGACTATAACATCACAGGGCAGATGGCCTTCTCGTGCCCCACAACTGTACCAGATCCTTGAGACCTACCATGATTCACACCCGCGCCGCTCCCCACCACGCGCCTTCCTCTACCATTTTCCTGGCACGTCTGAAGACTCCTAACACCGGAGTTCCCCCCCTCTTAATCCCGATCCACGGACCTGCAGATAATATAAAATAGAGCCCTCCACTTCAGATCTGGGACTCTGGTGTGATACTCTGCTGACCAGTACGAGCCTCGGTATCTCCCTTCATCAATCCCCCATTGTCAGCAACTACAGGGGACCACAAACTCCCCCAAAATACATCTGATATAAAATAAGAGGCTATTACCTCAGTTTTTCAAGGATTCCCACTGTCTGAAAAGGGGTTCCACTAACAGCTCACCCTCCACAAAGTATTTAAAGGGCCACATGCCCAATTTTCTTCCTCTGCCACAACAGAGACTACTTTACTAACAAAGATACCAACATGTCATAGCATGCTACCAGTCTGATCGCTGACTGGTCGGAAACCGGGGTCTTTCATAAAGAGGACTGGTTAAAAATATCCACAACTAACGATCCCTCGCTCCATCCCAACTGTCTCCATTTGATAGGAATGGTCAAAATAGGCCCACACAAGAGCAGAAGTAACTCTCCCCGTAACACAGGATCTCTAGATTCTTACCTTTAAAAGCTCCGTCAGCTGACCTTAATTAAGTCCCCACTCCAGAAACTTCCAGCATCAAGCAAATCACCAGAAGAAAAAAACGTATCACCACCACGCGAAATGGAAAATGATAACAAACATATATTAGACGACAGAAGTCTCCCCATTTCAAGATCCTTCCTTAGTAATGCTCTCACAAAAGCCTTTGAACCTGTAGTAAAAGAGCTTCAAGACATTAAACAAGACATGAAGGGTATAGGAGGCAGAGTGGAACAATTAGAATCCACGCGATGTCAACTAATGTCTTACTCTGAAGCAGCTACCTCATCCTTTAACTCCTGCCAGACACACCTGAGCAAAATAGTGAACTGGCTTGAGGACCAAGAAAAAAGGGCCCGACGCAACAATCTGCAACTCAAAGGGATACCAGAAACCATTCCAACAGAATCCTTACCTGACACAGTGAAACAGATCTTCATATCGGTTCTAGGTGACTCGTACCCACTTGAAATCTCCTCTGACCCATCCAGAGATGTTATCTGCAGGCTATTAAACTCCAAAGTCAGAGACGACATCCTAAGTCTAGCCCACTCAAACCCTCCTCCCCCCATTGAGGGGTCCGATGTCTCGATCTACCAGGACCTTGCAAGAGTCACCTTGTCTAAAAGAAACATCCTCAGACCATTAACAGAAGTCCTCAGACACAGGAAAATCCAGTACAGATGGCTTTTCCCTTTCGGGCTCTCCTTTAACGCGGATGGAAAAGATACATACTAAGAAACCATGCAGAATTAGCAGAAACCCTCCAATCCCTGAAAATAGAAGATCTGGACATACCGGACTGGTCCCCAATATAAGACCTCACGTCGCTTCCATCCATTCCACTACCAACACCATGGGAGACAGTGGAACACGACAAGCGTGCCAGAAACTGCAAGAGACAAGGGAAACTGACACCAAGGAGAATTGATGTTGACTCTACTTGATCCATCCCATGTTCGACGGGATAAGTATTATATACTTAAAGAAGAATTCCCGCTAAATTTTTTATTCTCTGACCTGTTAGAAAGGTGCATAATTTAATCTGTAGTAAATGTCATTTTCTTATCAGAGGCTGTAATTGAGAGTTTTCACTCTCTTCTTATTGTAGCTGGGTCATGTGACCAACTCCCTGACCTCCAACTGACCCAGGACAGGAAGCCAGTCACTTCTCTATTCATTCCTATGAGACTGAAAGTGAGGCTCCTATAGGAATGCATAGAGAAATTAGACTTCCTGTCCACACATAAGGAGCTGTGTGAGTTGGTGGGTCTAATTCCTAGTCACATGACACAGATGGGAAGCATCAGGGAGATATAACTCAAAAATGCAGCTACTGGTAAGAAAATGACATCCACTACAGATTACATCATGTACATTTCTAGTAGGACATGGAATAACATTTTTTGCAGGAGTTCTTCTTTAATTCAAAAATATATATTAATCTTTCTTCCACTGTTCTGATGTTGACATCAGAACAGTCGAAGAAAGATTAATATATATTTTTGAATTAAGTTTTTTTTGTCTTCTATTTGCTGTATGGTTCAGATTTATTATACAGGGCACAAGAAAAGGTACTAACTTTGTTTAAAGATGTAGCAACTTAATAAGAGTGGGGGTTTATGTATATACACCTGCTTGATATAAATCATAGATTTTGGGACATAAGGTATGCAGTGGCAATTTGTAAAGTGTCTCGAGATAAGAAAAAATAGAGGTATGTATCATATAGTGGAAACACTGTTGATAAATATGGGGCTTGATACGAGTGTGAACGAGCACCTATATATATGGAAACAGAAATTGCGTCTGCTATATAAAACATAGATTTAGCTATATTGGAAATATCTGGAGATGTGTATATGTTCGCTTTCCTCAAATGACAATATGATATGGATAATACAATGACACATTTGAAATTTGAGTTAGATGTAATTTACACCCTGTATACCTATAACAAGAGGGCGAAATAATGACTGAAGTAGTATATATATAATTACACTGTAGTGGTTTTAATGTGAACGAGGGGAGAAATGTTATTAGTAAAATGAATATAATGTCTAGTAATAGCTAACATTGTCTAGTAATAGCTTTTTATGCTAACATTGGCACTATTTAAGAAAGAGTCGGTCCCTTATTACGTATTCACCACTGAGGAAGAAAACAGGTGTTTTCGAAACGCGTCTGGTGGCGGTGTGGTTGTCCAAGAGTTTTGAGGATCATTAAAGTCATCATATGCTGCAGATTTTATATACAACATCTAAGTGTGTGGACTTATGTGGATTGTAACAACTATCCTCAGGAGTTACGAGGCGGAAGTTAAAATCTAGGGGAGAACGAGGTATCAATTACATCATAATACCTATAGCGGAGGCCCGGCGTCTCAGGTGGCGAAGTGCGCATGAGCCAACTGCGGTGAGCCTGGGCAGCAGAGGATTCCTTCGTACAGACATCCAAAACTGTATCACTCTCCTGAGTAGGAACAAATCCACAAAAAGAAGATTGGTAAGAAGCGCTTTTTAGTGTTGAAAGACAATTATCAAACCACCTGTTTGCAGCATATATTCATACTCTGAAATATATAATCAACATCTGAAAGACTATACGTGGAATTTACCAATTATATATATTCTGGACTAACCACCATATATGTATACTAATGCCAATGCGAGCGCTCCGCATTTGGTCAATGTAAAGGGACTGTGATTATAAATAAGCCGTTGCATAAGGGCAACATTGATAATAATATTTTTAGATGTGTTTTAAATTATTTTGTATTAAATAAAACACCAAAAGTGTCATTTACTGAGCCAACCATCAGTAGTATTTCTTATATTTTATGATAAAATTTGCTAGACTGGCTCTAGCGGGTTGGGCTCGACTCAGGTTGGAGCATTTCTGTTGATAATTTACAAACATATAAGTATTATTATGCCTTATTTGCTCCATATTCTGAATATCAGTTATCCAATAGCAATGTTTCAAAATGTTGTTAACATGTGGGGATTCTGAAGCGGGGAGCCGACCCGGGGGTTTCCTTCCCTCTACCATAATATTATTCACTGAACCGCCTAATTCCGGCATCTCCCACACTTTTTAGAGGACTTAAAGGGGTTGTCTCATCTTGCCTAATGGGGGCATATCGCTAGGATATGCCCCCATTGTCTTATAGGTGCGGGTCCCACCGTTGGGACCCGCACCTATATCGAGAACGGGGCCCCGCAAGGTGGTGGCTGGAGGACTCCGGTCCGGCCACCACCAAGCCGGCTCCCCATAGAAATGAATGGGAGCGCACCGCGCTTGCGCGGCCACCGCTCCTATTCATTTCTATGGAGCCGACGGAAATAGCCGAGCCAGCGCTCGGCTATCTTCGCCGGCCACATTGAAAATGAATGGAGGCGGCTGCGCATGCGCAGTGCGCCCCCGTTCACTTTCGGGGCCCCGTTCTCGATATTGGTGCGGGTCCCAGCGGTGGGACCCGCACCTATAAGACAATGGGGGCATATCCTAGCGATATGCCCCCATTAGGCAAGATGAGACAACCCCTTTAATCACTCTCCAAGACCCTCCTTACTCCCTTTTCATTATTCTTTTTTTTCTGAGGGAGTGGACCCACCGTGAGTCGGTTCCTCACCAACCACACTTACCTTTATTGTCAGTTCTATACTTAACACCTCAGTTACACAGATTTTACTCTCCACCAACAGGACCACAATAGACTACCTATCTACCTCTCACTCACCTTAAAGGGGTTGTCCGGGTTCAGCTCTGAACCCAGACAACCCCTTTAAGTTTTCATTACACTGCACAACTCTGACTCTGGCTCTGACTGGATAGCAATCAACCTGAATGCTATCAATGCTACGTAATTTTTTTTGCCACTAATTAAAAAAAAAAGGGCTGACATTTTCTCACTTCACCGCACAACGGCTAATAAGCCCTTTCTTCTTTTTCCCCACTAATACACTCCAAAAAAAGGCTTCAGTACATATAACAGTAGCGCTATACAACAAATAAAACTTTTTTTGCCACTAATACATGCCAACAAGGGCTGAAATTTTCTCACTTTAACACATAACGGCTAATAAGCCCTCCCCCCCACTAATACACGCCAAAAAGAGGCTTTAGAACATATAACTGCTGCGTCATATGCCACTTATACTTTTTTGCCACTAATACACTCCAAAACGGGCTGAAATGTTCTCACTTCAACACATAACAGCTAATAAGCCCTTTTTTCCCCACTAATACACACCATAAAAGGTCTTTAGTATAGTAACTGTGGAGCTATATGCCAAATAAAACTTTTTTTTGCCTTTAATACACTCCAAAAAGGGCTGACATTTTCTCACTTCACCACACAATGGCTAATAAGCCCTTTCTTTTTTCCCGCACTAATACACGCCAAAAAGGCTTTAGTACATATAACTGCGGTGCTATACACTAAATAATACTTTTTTTGCCTCTAATACATACCAAAAAGGGCTGAAATTTTCCTGCTTCACCACACAACAGCTAATAAGCCCTTTCTTCATTTTCTCCACTAATACACACCAAAAAAAAGCTTTAGAACATATAACTGGAGCGCTATACGCCAAATCAAACTTTTTTTGCCACTAATACACAACAAAAAGTGCTGACATTTTCTCACTTCTCCACTCAATGACTAATAAGCCCTTTCTTTTTCCCCCACTAATACACGCCAAAAAATCTCTTTCGAACATATAACTGTGGCGCTATACGCCAAATAAAACTTTTTTTTCCCACTAATACACTCCAAAAGGCTGAAATTTTCTGACTTCACCATACAACGGCAAATAATCCTTTTTTTGCCACTAATGCACACCAAAAAAGGCTTTAAAACATATAACTGCACCGCACAACGGCTAATACGACCCCAAATCTGAAATGAGCAGCTGTATTATGGCAATTTTGAACCTCAGTCAGTGCAGCAAGGTGTAATAGGATTGTTCCTATTACCCAGGCTGTAACACCCCTACTGAACCCTGTTCTGCTTCAATACTTTCCTCCCTATCCTTTCCCTACACTTCTAATGCTCTTTCACTGAAATTCTATTGAGCAAAATATAAGTTTGAAAGTTTTTCCTAGCACTGTCCCTAGTGCCTGCTGACATCTCTGCCTGCACTAAGTACACTGGAAAATGGCAGAATCCAAGATGGCTGAGGCTATTTATAAGGCTGTGACATCAGAGGGCTAACTGGTTGCTGATTGGCTGCATGCATGGCATTGTGGGTGATCCCTCATTCTTAGAGTCCTTTGTTCCATGTCCTAACATGTGCAGTAGCCATTTTAGGAAAAAATGTGATTCTTTACCACGAAGCATCAGGAAATTTAGATTTGGTGCAAATCGAATAATTCCTGAAATTCAGATCGAATTCAACTTCGTCAGCTTTGATTCACTCATCTCTATACATACTGTAGGTATGTTGTGAAAAGCCTGGATTGGGTAGGTAGGAGAGTCAATCAGCTGGATCTCAACGAACAAGCCAGGCAGTCCAGAGGATCACCACTGGGGTATGACAATAAAGACAAAAGGTTAATGAAGCACTGCTCATGGAGAAATAATGAGTTTATTTGAGGAACAATGACATCTTTCGACGTGGACATTACATCTTTCTCAGGCCATTAAGCGAAGAGGCCTGAAGATTGGATGCCAAGATTGAAATGCATTGCCATTGTTCCTCAAATAAACTACGTATTTCTCCATCAGCGGTGCTCCATCAACCTTTTTTAATTTTAATATCAATTGTAAAAAGTTTAGAGAACGTGGTAATGAATTCAAATTAAATATTTAGCTAATTGTTTGAAATAATCAGGTTTAATCAGAAATGGCAATATCCGAAAATAACCAAAATCTAAATTCTAGATTTATCAATTCTAAAGTTTGAAGGACTATTTCCCATAATAGACTACTGGTTTCCAGTTTTAAAATTAATTGGTGTTGTTTGTAATCAGAATTATCTAATTTAATTTTGGAATTTTGGTTGGTAAGCAATCTTTAGGGCAATGGTTCCTGGGAAAAGGTATGCAAAATTGTTTTTCTCTTTCAAGAGATTTTTTTTTAACTTAATTTTATAAATTTTGACCAGTTTTTGAAGTTTTCAAAAATGATTAGATACATTTTCCTGCAAGTTCTGTGAGATATGCATTTTATGTTCTGCTCTTTCAATGCTTTCATTTTTATTATTTTTGTTTTCAGCTGTACAATAGTTTTCCCACGCTCATGAACTGGCTGCCTGGAGCTCACAAAACAATTTTTAAAAACATCATAGAGTTTCACAGCTTTATAAGAGCGACATTTACAAAATATAAGAAAGAACTAGACGTAAATGACCAGAGGAACCTCATTGATGCCTTCTTAGCAAAGCAGCAAGAGGTATGATTAAGCTCTCACACTGTTCTTAAAGAGGATCTGTCACCACAAAATGCAATGCAATCTAAAAGCCCCATGTTATAGAGCAGGAGAAGGTGAGCAGATTGATATATAGATTTCTTGGAAAAGATGAAGTAATTTATAATTACATATACTGTATATCGTTACGTTTTTCACTTCCTGTGAATACCTATCGGTACAGACAGATAGACAGCTATCTCTGTATGCACACTTACACACACAATGCTATCAATGCTATCAATTAGTGTTGAGCGAGCATGCTCGGCCGAATATGAGATTATGAATATGAGACAAACATTGCCGTGCTCGGGACCACGCGGTGGCTGCACAAAGATAGTGGTTAACATTTTTTAATAATGACTAGTGTTGAGCGAGCATGCTCGGCCAAATACCATATTCGTTCGAGCATGGCTATGCTCGGCACACCGCGTGTGGTAGAGCGCCATGCTCTAGTCCCCTCCCCGCACGCTACTTAGCCAATTAACGTGCGGGGAGGTACTGGCATTCATTGTAATGCCGTAGCCATCTTGGCTACTGGCATTACAGTGATTGGCTGGCCGGGAACGCGTCATCGGGTGCTATATAGCACCCAGTGACATGTGACCCGGCTCAGACCGAGTTAGGGAGAGTTGCTGCAAAGAGGGACAGATAGTGTAGGGATACAAATTGGCTAGGCAGGGATAGTATTTCTGTTGAAAAGACCCAAAAGCCCTTTTAAGGGCTATTGTATTATCTGGCTACAATGTATTTTTTATTTTTGGGGGGTTAAAAATTGTGCAAGGTGGCCTGACCTTAACACCACCTGCACAGCTTGTGCATTCTAATCCTTTCCGTATCCTATATACCTGACATCGATTGTCATTTTTTCTGTCGCTAATCAAGGCCACAGTACCTGTGCTGCGTCTGCTGTATAATGTTTGCGTAAGGAGGTACAGATAGTGTAGGGATAGGATTTGGCTATGCAGGGCTAGTAGTTCTGTTGAAAAGACCCCAAAGTCCTTTTAAGGACTATTGTTACATCTGGCTGCAATATATTTTTTTCTTTTGCGGCAAAAATAATGCAAGTTTGCCTGGCCTTAACACCACCTGCGCAGCTTGTGCATTATATTGTTACTGTATCCAATATAGCTGACATCCGGTGTAATTTTTTCTGCTGTTAATCAAGTCGGCATTCCCTGCACGGCTTAAGCATTATAACGTTGCAGTATCCTATGTAGCCGACATCCGGTGTCATTTTTTCTGCCGTTAATCAAGTCGACATTAGCTGAGCGGGTTGTACATTATAAAGTTGGTGTATCCTACATAGCTGACATCCGGTGTCATTTTTTCTGCCGTTAATCAAGTCGACATTGCCTTGTGCATTATAACGCTACTGTATCCTATATAGGTATATTCTGTTTTGGGGGGTATTCTTGTCATTCTGTAAAAGTATCATAATAATCGGACAACATTGTTCCCAGCAGCAACTTCGGTGTCCAGGATGCATCCAGACATCCTCCCCATGCTGTTCCCAAACCATTTCAGTGGTGTTTCCACCATTTTCTCAACTTTCATTATGAACCAGATACCCTCCCCTCTTCAGAGCAGGGGGTGCCTGGTTTAGTGCTCGGGTTCTCCTATTGACTTCCATTATACTCGGGTGCTCAGCCGAGCACTCGAGAACCACCTAGTGTTCGGCCTGAGCACCCGAGGACCCGAGCAATACGGTGCTCGATTAACACTACTATCAATCATTACCTAACCCCTCCCTCCTGTACCTATAGTTGTTAGAAAAAGGAAAGACATAAATGTAAAAGTTATTGGTTTAACTGAATATATATATATATATATATATATATATATATATATATATATATATATATATATAAATCTGCTAAGCTTCTTCTGCTCTATAACATGGTACTTTTAGATTGTGTTGCATTTTGTGGTGACAGGTCCTCTTTAACAAACTACAAACTCAACTGGAAGTTACATCATAAAAAATCTTTCTTCACGCAGTGAGTAAAAGTGATTGCATAGCTTTGCAACTATATGGCCGCAGAGCAACAATAATTACTGTACATTAGTATGCACAAAAAAATAAATAAACACGCTTTAAAGAACCGTAACTAAACAAGTAAAGGAATGAAGATTAGAAGTGGTTTACTCTTTTGCAACTTATATCCTTTACAAATAACTGTAAGATGCAAAGGCCTCTCAGCCTGCCTCTGGTCTCCCTGCACCAGCCTCTTCCCCCTTATCCCAGCTCTACCTACCTAAATGTGTAAAAGAGCTTGTTAAAACTAATGTTCCATGCTTCCCTACAGAAAGTTTATCTGCTGCCAGTGTTGACTGTTGGATCACAGAACTGCTGATAATAAAACTTAACTTTTACTATAATCATTAAAAGGATAATATAATTAAAGATACTTAATACAAAAACCCCTTACACATTAATGACGATGCAAAAAAAAAGGGGAGGTGTCACTCACAAACAAAGTGTATAAATCTGCAGAGAGGGGTACAGGAAAATGATAGGTCAGGATAGAGAGAGTGTCCCTATATTCACACCTCTCACTATTCCTGACCCAGAGGAATCCCCTGATGGTGGAGACCCCCTGGTCCCGTACCTTATGGCAGCTGGTGGCAGCTGGCGCCTGGGCTTTCCATCATACACCAGCAACATGATATACTTGCCGGGATAACCTGTCTACCCTTGACCTTCATCTTATGGTCACGTAAGAGGTCTTCTGACCATATCTAAATTAGACTTAGTTATCATCTTGGTTTATATTTAATCAATTTTTGGTATACATTGTTTACAGTCAGTGTACTCATGAGGGCACCTGTCTGACTGGTGTAATACATCTGTTATGTCCCTGATGGCGGAATATCTATTCTAGCCTTACTTATTGTGGTGTTTTACATCGATTTTACCTTCATATATATGCTTTATTAACCCTTTGATAACAACCCCTGATGAACCTCCTTTGAGGGGAAACGCGTTGGGTTTGGGTTTCCGGATTTGTATTATCTGTCCCTAGAGGGGGACATTTAGGTTCTTTCCTTTTCTTGCTTATAGGGAGAACTGAGGGTAAGGCAGATAAGGTACGGGACCAGGGGGTCTCCACCATCAGGGGATTCCTCTGGGTCAGGAATAGTGAGAGGTGTGAATATAGGGACACTCTCTCTATCCTGACCTATCATTTTCCTGTACCCCTCTCTGCGGATTTATACACTTTGTTTTTGAGTGACACCTCCCCTTTTTTTTGCATCGTCATTAATGTGTAAGGGGTTTTTGTATTAAGTATCTTTAATTATATTATCCTTTTAATGATTATAGTAAAAGTTAAGTTTTATTATCAGCAGTTCTGTGATCCTTTGTTTATACCCTGCTGGTGCAAAGTCTATTTCTATGATATTGACTACACTGTGATTTGTGTCAGTGTTGACTGTTGGCAGCAAAGCCTCCTCTATCTTCTCAGTGTGTATCTGGTTAGCACTGGGAAGATAAAGAGAGAAACTGGGCTTCAGCGTTCACCGCTGACAGTAGGTATACAAGAACATAGTACACTTACTGTCAGCAGTGATTCCTGCAGCCTCAGTCATCTCTATATTCCCAGTATATCTAGTTAGGAGCAGGTCTGCAGCATTCATTACTTACAGAATGCTACTCTATGTTCACGTATCTCTCTATTTTCCCAATTCTAACCAGAGCTACTGGGAAGGTAGAGGGCAGATCTGCTACCAGCGGTCAGGGCTGGCAGCAGATAAATTTTCTACAGGGAATCATTGAACATAATGATTAGTAAGCTCAACACAATCAGGGAGGCAGAGCAGGGATAAGGAAGCAACAATTGGTGCACAGAGATCAGAGACAGGTTGAGAAGCCTTTGCATCATACAGTTATTCAGCATTTTACTGAACAGTGAAAATGAATTCTCCTTAGCAGCACTTTTTAATAAAAATTATTTTCCTAATAAAGTTAGGGAAGTAACACTTTAATAAAAATTCACAACTTAACATTAACTTCCAAATAAGGTAACCTTGAGACTTGGATTATGGTGAATGAATTAACCTCCAGGGTGTAAATAAGGGATGGGCCATCATAAAAACTAGACAAGAAGGCACAGCTTACTTGAAAAGAGGAATTTTTGTGACAGTGTAAACTTTCAGGCATCTGGTGAGGGTGCTCCTATGCTCAATTGCGACAAGAATAGGCATTTCTATTATAGCCGTGGCACGTGCGGAACGCTCATGGGCCGGTGTCAGTGTTTTCCGGATCCACAAAACACAACGGTCATGTGAATGTAGCCTTATATATATGAAGATAACGTGTTTTGGACATATTTCTATGTATGGATATATACTGTAACTTATTTGTTCAGGGAAAGCAAGAATCCGCTCAATATTACCACGATGAGAACCTGACTGCGCTCGTGGGAGACCTGTTTGTTGCTGGAATGGAGACCACTTCAACCACATTGAGATGGAGTCTTCTGCTAATGATAAAATATCCGGAAATACAAAGTGAGAATTAATTAAAAATACAATCACTTAAAAGGGTGTCCCAGCTTTGACTGTGGTGGACCTTCCCCATGCATCCCTTATATGACTGGTTATTCATGTTAGCTACATTTACACTACTGTTGTGCAAATGTATGGGCAGACTCAGCTTTACCACCACTTACACTCGCTCCCACATTCAAACCACCCTCTTCAGAAAAGCATCTGTCTCTACTACTCAACTGTCAATGAAGTCTCTGCTCCAAATTTCTGCTTCATCTGTCTGTTTTTTCACCAGAAATAGATATGGCCATGGCCTATGGACGAGAATGGCACTGTTTTTGAGAAAAAAGGCAAATCTTTTTTCTACTATCATTCACACGAATGTGGTGTTTTACAGATCAGCAAAACACAGATAACAGCCCATGTGCGTTCCGCAATTTGCGGACCACACATGCCGCAGCTATTATAGAAAAGGTCTATTCTTGTCTGCAATTGCGCACAAGAATAGGACATGTTCTATTTTTTTTTTGCGGGGCTGTGGCACGGAGAAATGAATGCAGACAACACATGGTTTGCTGTCCGTATCTTTTGCGGTCCCATAGAAATGAAAGGGTCCACACCCGTTCCGCAAAATTACGGAACAGATGCAAACTCATTCATATGTTCGTGTGAATGTAGCCTAAGGTTTAGGTTTTTCCTATAAACATTGGCTTATTAATTTTTAATCATTTTCTCTGCCCTGTCAGAAAAAGTACAAGATGAAATTAGTAAAGTGATTGGATCAGCACACCCTCAAATGGAGCATAGGAAACTAATGCCTTACACAGATGCCGTCATTCATGAAATTCAACGATTTGGAGATATTGCACCAACTACTATACCTTATGCAGCTTCTGAAGATGCTATATTCCGGGGCTATTTGATTCCAAAGGTAAGCAGAACAGTTTACACAGACACTTGCTCTGTTGGGCTTGCTGTACCAAGTGGCTTGTGAATTAAGTGGAGTTAAAGAACCGGAGTGCTGGTGCTGAGTGTGATTCTGTGGGCTGTTTGGGAGATTGCAAATAGTTGCATATAGTTTATAGTTTATTGGAAGGGTCTTTTTGTGCTGTTTGTATTTTGGTAGTGACATAATTTAAAACACTTTTTCCTTCTGCTGAGTACCTGGGTAAGGGGAGTGGTTTGTGTTTCCAGGTGCTATAAATTGAATTTTAGGGCTCATTTGAGCTTGATCTGTTGGCCTTGCTGCACTAAGTGAATTAAAACAAGGCACAAAGAGCCTGTAAGTCATCTTTTTTTCCATCTTCATTGTTTCTTTTTGCAACTAGGATAATGACTAGCAACATTGGAGATTTCCTTCAGCAAACAGCAGTGGTGTACATAGAGAAGTAAGAGCCCCATAGCAAGGATCAAACCAGGCCCTCCACACAGGACAGAAGGGTTTCTGCCTAAACCCTTTTCTCTGACCCTTGGGCCATTTTTCCGCTGCCTCATTTGCTAAAAGTTTAGAGGGTAGAGTCCTGACCAGGTTTTCACCCCCAGTAGAAGAGGAGATAATCCCAACTAAGACTGGGCTCCCTCTTGTCCTGGGTCCCATAGCAGTTGCATGGTCTTCCGCTATGGTAATTACGCCCCTGGTGCACAGTCTGCCATATGTATGCACTACTGGAACAGGTTTTCCAGGGTTAATACCACTGTGAAAGATGTGAGCATGTTGCCCATTTGAATGCTTGTGTTAGAGATCTGGAAGAGCAAAATGCAACACTGAGGGCGACTGACAATCTTGAGAGGAGCATGCTGCTCACTGAGCAAGCATTTAGTAGGGTAGATATGGAAGTTGGAGATTAGTTGGTGGATCATCAGGAACAGGCAAGTAGCTGGGTTAATGTATTTAGAGGGAGTAGAAAAGGATCCAAGAAGAGTAAGGCCAATTCTGTGTCTGTGCTTCCAAGCAAAATTGCCAAATTTGGCAATGATGCAAGGGTGTCAGTTTCAGAAATTGCAGCCCTGGCGGATACTGTTGTCCCTAACCAGCCCAGCTAGTAGTCTGGGGATGGCAGTAGAGGTAGGCCTAGACAGTTAGTGGTTATATGGTATTCTATAATCAGGAAGAAGGATAGACTAGTTTGTCGCCAAGACCGCCTCAACCAAATGTGGATATATTACTTGGAGGGGCTGGGGATGACCCAGCTGTCGTGGTCCATATTGGCACCAATGACAAAATAAATGGTAGGTGGAAGGTCCTTAAGGATAATTTTAAAGAACTAGGCTCCAAACTGAAGGAAAGGACCTCCAAGGTAGTGTTCTCTGGAATACTGCCTGTGCCATCCACTACACAGGGCCATCAGCGGGATCTTAGGGAGTTAAATGTATGGCTTAAGTCTTGTTGTAGAGCAGAAGGGTTTAGGTTCCTAGACCACTGGGCTGACTTTTCACTGGGGTGCAAACTGTTTTCCACAGATAATTTGCACCTCAATTGAAGGGGAGCTGCTGTGCTGGGGGAGAGAATTGTGGCTGGGGTGGCAATGCATTTAAACTAGGGACGAGGGGAGAGGATGTGGTTATAAATATGGAGGTAGACAGGTTAAAGAGGGGTCAGAAAATATTGCAACCCAAATCTGAAGGAGGAAAAAAATTATCATAAAAAAATCAAAAACTACATTTCCTAAAAGTGTAAAATTTGATGACAACTTAAAATGTATGTTCACAAATGCCAGAAGTCTATAAAGCAAAATGGGAGAGCTTGAGACCTTGGACCTACTGGAGAAACATATTGATGTAGTTGGTGTTGCTGAGATATGGCTGGACTCTTCTCATAATGGGCTATAAATCTTCATAGTTTTACACTCTTTAGAAACTATATGGATAAACTCAAAGGTGGTGGTATATGTCTGTACGCCAGGAGTGATATGAATGTAAGTGTGAAAGAAGCAATTGTGGATGAAGGTTGTGAGGATATTGAAACCTTGTGGGTGGAAATTCAGAGGGAAAAAAATAATGAAAAAATAATTCTTGGTGTGATCCATAGACTCCCCCAATATCACTGAGGAGATAGAAGATCAACTGTAAGTGCAAATGGAGCGGGTGGCGCAGGCCGGCACAGTAGTGATAATGGGAGATTTTAACTATCCAAACATAGATTAGGAACATGGTTCTGCCACTGCTGCAAAGCCGAGAAAATTCCTCAGCTTTTTGCAGGATAATTTTATGAGCCAGTTTGTAGAAGATCCTACTAGAAGCGACGCTCTTCTGGATCTAGTAATTTCTAACAATGTAAAGCTTGTGAGAAATGTCATTGTCCACGAGAACCTTAGTAACAGTGACCTCAATATAATTATATTCCAACTAAACTGTAAAAAACAAACTCAGTTCGATAGGGCAAAAACACTTAATTTCAAAAAGGCAAATTTCACAGAGCTTAGCGTTACACTTTAGGACATAGACTGGGAGAAACTATTGTCACATAATGCTAAATGGGAGTGCTTTAAATCTACTTTTGATAAGTATATTGTTAAATACATTTCTAGAGGTAACAAGTACAAGCAAATAATATTAAACCCACATGGCTTACAAAGAGTGTAAAAAGTGCAATAAATGACAGAAAGAGGGCCTTTAAGAAATACAAATTGGAGGGGACAGCTATAGCCTTCAAAAAGTATAAAGAACTAAATAAATTATATAAGGGGGTAAAGAAATCAGTGAAAATACACAATGAAACACAGGTGGCCAAAGAAAGTAAGAACAACCCCAAAACATTCAAATACATAAATGCAAAAAAATCAAAGTCAGAACATGTAGGGCCCTTAAATGATGCATACAGGATTATGTAACTGTCAATAATATAATAAGTGATAGCCAACATGGCTTTACTAAGAACAGAAGCTGTCAAACTAACCAGATTTGTTTTATGAGGAGGTGAGTAGAAGCCTGGAAAGAGGAAAGGCTGTTGATATTGTGTTTTTGGACTTTGCAAAGGCGTTTGTTACTGTCCCTCATGGACGACTAATGGGTAAATTGAGGTCTATTGGTTTAGAAAATATCATTTTGTAATTGGATTGAAAATTGTCTTCATGATCATATCCAAAGAGTTGTGGTCAATGATTCCTACCCTGAATGGTCCCCGGTTATAAGTGGTGTTCCCTAAGGTTGTATGCTGGGTCCACTATTATTCATTAATGTCATAGACGATGGGATTAATTGTGCTGTTTCTATTTTTGCAGATGACGCCAAACTTTGTAATACAGTCCAGTCTATGGAAGATGTTAATAAGTTACAAGCTGACTTGGACAAACTTACCGTTTGGGCCTCCACTTGGCAAATGAGGTTGAACCTGCATGCAGGGAGTAAAACTGGGAGAGTCACTTGTTGAAAAGTATCTGGGTGTATTAGTAGATCATAGATTAAATAACAGCATGCAATGCCAGTCAGCTGCCTCTAAGGCCAACAGAATGTTGTCTTGTATTAAAAGAGGTATGGACTCGTGGGACAGGGATGTAGTACTGCCACTATACAAAGCGTTGGTGCGGCCTCAACTGGAATATGCAGTTCAGTTCTGGGCACCAGTCCATAAAAAGGATGCCCTGTAGTTAGAAAAAGTAGAACCTCTAAACTCATAAAGGGCCTGGAAGATCTTAGCTATGAGCAAAGATTAAATGATCTAAATTTGTTTAGCCTTGAAAATAGAAGTTAAACCTGTACAAATATATAACCGGACCATACAAAAATATCAAGGGAAGCTATTATGTGTTAAACTCCCTCAAAAAACAAGTGGTCACTCCCTACGACTAGAGAAAAAAAATATTTGGTCATAAGAGGCGACAAGCATTCTTTACAGTAAGATCTGTGAATCTTTGGAATAGCCTGCCACAGGAGCTGGTAACAGCAAATACAGTAGATGGCTTCAAAAAAGGTTTAGATGACTTTTTAATTCAAAATAGAATTGAGGCTTATGACAATGTATAGAAATCTTTTTCTACACACCCTTTCCCTATGGCCCAACCCATTTTTAAAAGGAATAGTGACATTGATCCATGGATCGATATAGCAGGATTACAGCTTGGACTTTTGTCTTTTTCCAAACTTAACAACTATGTAACTATGTAACTGCACCACACGCCTTGTGTTTGTGGCTGCGCCTCGTACTGCAATTGAGTCTTTAGCATGGCAAGAAACCATATGCTTATGCTTGGACCGAGGTTCCAGACCTCAGACACAATCTATAAACATGATTGGCAGTGTTTATAAAAAAAGGAACTTTTATTCCAACATTATATAACTTTTTTAGTAGGTTAAGTGGATTTACAGAAACAAAAAAAACAAAAAAACATTTATATAAAACACTATAATATCACAGCATACTGAACAAAATAAACTTTTCTTATTTCACTGATAAACATCACTCTGCTAGACCTTCAGACTCATATAATGCTGCCATTATTGGACCAGATCCTTTTGTCAGGAAAAACACGATGATAATTGGTGCACCAGCAAAATACAGGCCACCATTAGTGTCAGCTTGCGTTCTGACTGCCCCTTTCAGTTGGAATTGTCGAGGTGATCAGCTGATTTTATCACGAAGGTCATGGCCATACAGGCATTTCCTCTACAGTGACCACTGCTGGGAATTTGTACGTAGTTCTACATGCATGCTTTTCAAATGAATGGTCGTACATGAAATGTATCAATGGCTCAAAGGCCAAAATTCTGGGGATTGCTGTTACACAGCTCTAGCTCAAAGGAGAATGTTCGGGTGGAGAACGTTCTCTATGATGTCAACTTGCTATAATAGTGCATATGGACATGGGTTGTCCTCTATGACAAAACCACTTAAAGAATATTTCTGATAAGACATGTTGCTTTTCAGACATCTTGTTTTGCAACTAAGGAAAACAATTGGATATAAACTACAATCAAACTCTACAAACTATAGAATATATACTCATTCTAATAATGTGTACTTTCTCCCACCCCCAGGGAACTGTTGTCCTCCCAATACTGCATTCTATACACAAAGAGAAAGAATACTTTGAGAAACCACATGATTTTTATCCAGAGCACTTTCTTGATTCAGAAGGAAATTTCAAAAAGAGTGAGGTCTTCATACCATTTTCTATAGGTAAGATTCATACTAAATAACTATTGTAGGAGGGATACAACTATCAATGGGCAACACATTTCTAAAGTCAAACAGAAGAGTCCTTCCTACAGGACCACTAAGTGGGCTCAAAAGGTGGAAAATTAAATATGTCCGTGGACCTTCCATTTGTAACCTAGCAATTAAGTGTGTGGCATTCAGGTGATTTTTTTATTGGTCTATAATCATTATTTTTTATTCTGTATTAATATATCTTACTTGACATCTGAATTCTATTAGCCAGAATCCACTTAGAGCTGGCTACGATGCAGAGTCTGAGGAATTTTGTCATAACCCCACACAAGAAAGTATCAGCTTTTCCCAGACTTCACTCTCCAGATCATTCTGTCTAAGTTAAAATTTAGGACCAATTATCCTGATGGACATTCACATAGATTTGAAGATATTGCTCAAGGGCCTTATTTATCCATTCCATCTGAAAGTTCAAGGTGATCTCCAAAGCCTTAGACAGTGCCCTCTAGAACTTTGAAAAAAAATTGCAGTCCACAGTTCGAAGATAATGTGAGTGGTGAGAAGATAGAGGCAAAAAAATTCATCTGAAGAAGGACTCAGGCAACTAAGGAACTGAGGTTAAAACCAACAACTGGACAAAATGGGCCAGTTTATTAAAACAGTCCGTCATCACTAAAACAGTAGTGAGTCCCTGAACAGGAGGAAGATTGCTGATGAAGTGCATAAAAATCTTGATAGGCTTGCTTGGAATGGGCAAAGGCTGAAGGAGACCTACTGGCTCTTGCATGGGTGGTTTGTGTTGGACCAAGGTAGTACAGGCAACAAACTGTTTAACTTCTTATCTACACTTTGTCTACCAGTAGTATCAATGAAAGTACAGTAGTTAACTTGTCTTGATGACAGGGTGTCCTGATAATAACAAGGAGAGTAGTAGGTGTAAAGAGCATCCTCTAGATGAAACTTGAGGAGAGATGTCAGTACTGGCTAGTACATTTTGTAGCATTGATACGTGCTAGATCCTTATGAAGTTGGAACAAAAGATCTGGAAGGGGCATTTGCTGTATGATATAAAAAAATAAAATAAAAATCAATTACTAAATAATTTCACCTCCCATTTCATCTCATTCCACCTCCTCGCCTGAAAACTAGAAGTTGTCCCCAAAAAACAAGATGCTATACAGTGCCATTGACAGAAAAATTTGACAGCATTGAAGATGTCTGTTGGAGCAGTTCATGTCATGCCAGAGCACCAAAAAACACACGGTAGATCGTGGAACCAGCCCAAGAATAGGCTGCGTTGAAGTCGATGCGGTCTCAGTGACATCACAGGTCAGAAGACAGACAGGCGTACCATTTAATTAGACCTTGTGCACCCCAGAACAGGTAGACATTAGCCAAGGTGTAAGTGATTACACGGGACATAGGACACAAAGTGCAAGTTGGCAACACCGGCAGCATTGCCTTGGACCCAGTAGGGTGGAAAACAGACATTTGACAGTGGAACCAGCAGCAGGAATAGTACTGTATTGGACCCAATATGGTTGAGAACAGACAATTGACGGAGGAGGAGGAGGCAGCAGCACTTGATTGCACCCAGGCCAGTACGGTTGAGAACAGACAATTGACGGAGGAGGAGGCGGCAGCACTTGATTGCACCCAGGCCAGTATAGTTGAGAACAGACAATTGACGGAGGAGGAGGCGGCAGCACTTGATTGCACCCAGGCCAGTATGGTTGAGAACAGACAATTGACGGAGGAGTAGGCAACAGCACTTGATTGCACCCAGGCCAGTATGGTTGAGAACAGACCATTGACGGAGGAGGAGGAGGCGGCAGCACTTGATAGCACACAGACCAGTATGGTTGAGAACAGACAATTGACGGAGGAGTAGGCGGCAGCACATGATAGCACCCAGGCCAGTATGGTTGCGAACAGACAATTGACGGAGGAGGAGGAGGCACCACTTGATAGCACCCAGGCCAGTATGGTTGAGAACAGACAATTGACGGAGGAGGAGGAGGCAGCACTTGATAGCACCCAGGCCAGTATGGTTGAGAACAGACAATTGACGGAGGAGGAGGAGGCAGCAGCACTTGATAGCACCTTGGCCAGTATGGTTGAGAAGAGACAAGTCGAGGAGGCAGCTTCAGCAGCTCTTGATTGCACCCAGTATGTTTCCAAATAGACAATTGACGGTGGGGGCATTAGTAGGAGCAGTATTCTTTTGGACCCAGAAGGGCCTAGTACAAAGAACTGAAGTTGGAAGCTAAGAATATGCACGCTTGTAAAAATCAGTTTTTATACATGACAAAATGTTGATGTACAGTTCAGCACAGGACAGTCAACATTAAAAAAAACCCTCTAACATTACAGCTAGTCTAGTAGGAGGGTTCACCAGGGTGGCCAGCCAGTATTGGTCCCTCTGGCGGATGTCCACAATCCGGCTGTCATTCTTGAGACACTCCCGCAGGCACCTTGCCATCTGCACCAAGGACAATGAGCGCCTCTCCTCTCCACTGTCCTCGGTATAGTTCCAGGGTCTGCTGGGGTCTTCCTCCTCCTCCTCTACCACCTCATCCTCCATCTCCTCCTGTGATTGAGAGGCAGATAAGCCAGGTGGCGGTGTGTGGAATGGCTGGGCGTAGACATCTTTCTCCTCCTCACCCTCCATCTGCACTTCATCCATCTCTGGGCTCAAGGCGATGTTAAGCCTTGGAGTGGTGGCCTGGGAATCCTCGCTGATGATGCTTTTCAGCGCACTTTCCAGAACATGGACGAGTGGGATGATGTCGTTGATCCCATAGTCATTCCTGCTCACAAACAAAGTCGCGTCCTCAAAAGGGATCAACAATTGGCAGACTTCACGCATCATCTGCCAGTGTGTGACTTGGAAGTCGCAGTGTGGCGTGAAGCTGCCTGATTGCCCCTGAGGTAGTCTGTAACGGCTGACCTTTGCTCGTACAGGCGGTCCAGCATATGGAGGGCAGAATTCCAGCGTGTTGGCACATCGCAGATTAGCCGATGTTGGGGCAGACTGCGCTGTCTCTGGATCCTGAGCAGGGTGTTCCTTGCAGTGTAGGAGTGGCTGAAGTGTTTGCACACTCTGCGTGACATCCTCATAAGGTCTTGTAGTGCAGGAAATGATCGAAGAAACCTGTGCAGTATGAGTTTTATCACATGTGCCATACAATGTGTATGACTCAGCCCTCCCTGCTGCACTGCAGAGACAATGTTCCTCCCATTGTCTGTTACCACACTTCCCACCGTTAGTTGACGTGGGGTCAGCCATTGATCTATCTCCTCCCTGATGGTCCAGAGGAGCTCCTGCCCACTGTGGCTCCGTTCACCCAGGCTCACCAAATGGAAGACAGCCTGAGAGCGCCGGGCCAGACATCGGTGGTAAGACACCGGGGCAGGTTGGACTACAGTCAAAGCGGCGGATGGTTGCAAGGTGGTGGAGGCAGAACTTGTGCTTCCCGCTGCTGGCCTCCTAAAGCACCGTGGAGGTGACAGTGGCAAGAATGGGCCAACTTCCCGATGGTCTTCTGGGAGGATGTTGACCCAATGGGCAGTAACAGACATGTACTGCCCTTGCCCATAATTAAAGGACCAGACATCAGCACTCAGGTGCACGGTCTTGGACACCAAGAGTCCCAATGAGTCGCCAACCTTTTTCTGCACATAACTGTGCAGTGATGGGACAGCTTTGCCAGAGATGTAGTGGCGGCTGGGGACTCGCCATCTGGGGTGCGCACATGCCATGAAATCCCTAAAAGGCTGGGAGTCCACAAGGTTGAAGGGCAGGGACTGAAGCACCAGCAGCTTAACCAGGTGTCCGGTCAGTTTCTGGGCCATGGGATGGCTGCTGGAATACACCTGACATCTGCCCATGGACTCAGTCACGGATTGCTGCCTCATTAGCAGTGTAGATGGCAGTGACACTGTGTTGCTGCTGGCACCTGAGGCTGACGAGCCCTGAGTTCCACTGAGAAGATGCTGCATGATGGGATCTGCAGTGTATGGTGCATCCTGACAGGAGGTGGTATTGGGGTCTCGGTTCTTCCAGGCCTGTTGGTGTTGCCTTTCCATATGCTTTCGCATCAATGTTGTCCCGAGATTATCACCCCTACCACGACTGACCCTCTCATTGCACAGTAGGCACAAAGCGATGTGCTTATCTTTCCCCAGGCGGAAGAACTGCCAGACGACAGAGGACCGTGGTTTGCTGACAGCCACGGGGGTCTTGCTGGCTGTTGACTGCCACTGCTGCCTGAGGGTGCCCTCTCAGGACCAAGGCTTTGAGAGGGTGATCTCTGCCTGGTAGCTTGTCTTCTACCCCTCCCTCTTGTGTCTCAGTTCCTTGCAACAGTGGGATGTTGCTGCGTCGGTGGCACCTCTATTTCCTGCCCTGATGATGCTGAGGATAATGCTGCTTGAGGGTGCCATGTCCGATCAGCGACATCATCATCAAAGTCAGCACCACTGCTACTTTCCTCCGGTGGCTGGGACAGGATATCAGGTGAGGCACTGGATGCCCCTCCCTGGCTCTGTTGACTGCTTACATCCAACACCTCCTCTGGAGTCCAAGTACGTTCCACCCGCTGACTTTGGTGGACTTCCTCCTCCTCCTCCTCATCACTAAAAAGTGGTAGAGACTCCAAGGGCAGATCAAGGTTTGCCAAGAGTTCACTGGCAGAAGGTGCCCCAAAGGAGAGTGGCATTCTAATAACAAGGGACGGGGCAGAGGACTCTCGCTGACCGTCCCATGTAAGGGTGGTGTCGGATGATCCAGCCGATGCTTGACTCCTCGTTTGGGAGCTTTGGGCGGTGGAACTGCAGGATTGGGTAAGCCAATCTAGAACCGCTGGCTGTGTGGTTCTTACATGACCAGTGGGCGTCAAGGGTAGCTGCACCATGCTGCCACGCCTGCTACCCCGGCTGCCACCGGGCCTGGTGCTGCCACTTCTCCTACCCTCACCGCCTGCTGTTGCACTCCTTGCCTGGGAAGTGCTGGAAGTAGAACGCTTGGACATATTTTTATTTGGGTGGGGGAAAATGAAATGATACATTTTTTTAAATACTTTTTTAAACTTTATTTATTTTTTTATAACTTTTTTTATTTTTTTAACTTTTTTATAACTTTTTTAACTTTTTTTTTTACTTTTTTTATAACTTTTTTTTTTTACTTTTTTTTAAAGCAGAGCAGCAACGTGTAGCGTGTACTATCGGTCACGGGACAGGAATGCTACTTGTCCTGACTCTTTTCTCACTTTTCTCTCCCTATTTCTTTTTTTTATCTCCCTATCTCTCCCTAGATCTCACAATTTTTTTTATTTAAATGCCTATCTCTCCCTATCTCTACCTATCTCTTGATTTCTCAGCCTCTTTCCCTATCTATCATCTTATCTTCTATATCTAGCTTTCTCTTCCTCTCTCCTGCTTCTCTCACTAACCCTTTCTATTCCTTCTCTATCTCTCCCTGTATCTATCTACTTGTTTAGCTATCTATCTATCTATCTATCTATCTATCTATCTATCTATCTCTTTTCTCTCTCTATCTAATGCTAAGCTCCTCTCTCTCAAGATGTCGGCGCGCTCAGGCACTTCAGGGGCTGTGGGGTGACGTCATACATTTTTTTTTCACAATCAGGATACAAGGGATTATAGGAGTAATAATCCCTTGTATCCTGGTCTATACTGTGAAAAAAGTACACTTTTGGCAAAGTTCGTAACGAATCTGGTTCGTTACGGTTCGGTTCGCTCATCCCTAATTAAAATACAACTCATTGTGCGTAAAACAATCCCTCATACTGCTATGTTAATGGGAAAACAAAAAGTTGCGGCTTTTGAAATGTGCAGATAAAAAAAGTGTCAAACACTAGATGTTATGGGTGGATGTAAATAGGGTATACTATCACTATGAAACGGGAGAGAGAGGAAAGACTTGCTCTTCAACAGCCAGTGGAGTACAGGAGCAGGAGGACAGCCTGAAATAGATGTCTGTATTGCATGATGGGAACTGAAGTCTGCTATTCACATGACCTGCTTCTCAAAAAACTGACTGTTGCTTTACTGAGAAAAAAACACATGGTGACCAACAATATGACAAAAAAGCTCATTATGAAAGTTTATTGTGCATTATTACTGTTGTGCTGTTACCCCGGGCGCAGGACTATCCCTTTGATGTAGGATAACATCAGTCTCTGGGAGAGATTGTGAATAAACTCGATCACTGGGAGGATCATTGTCCAGAAAAAGCACTATGGCACATAGTATGAACACCAGCCATAGGAAAAATCAACCTTATTGGAGGTTTCCCTTTGAACTATATCTTGAAATCAGCGCTGGATGATGAGGAGACCCCAGTAGAGAATACTGTGCGACTAGAGGTCCAGTCTAAAGATGGAGAAGGTTGCCTGAGCCCCAAAAGCACCAGACTTTTGGCATGATAGAGGATCAGGAAGAAAACCACCTCAGTATGAGAAACTTGCACTTGAAAACAGACTGAAACCAAATAGTATATAGCGAAGAAGGACCGGCACTCACTTTCTTAATGTTATGAAGAAACTTTTATTCAAAGCCTAATACTGTAGCATCATCAGTAACTCGCTGATGAGGCTATTATACTTTGAATAAAAGTTTATTCACATTGTCAAGAAAGTGAGTGCTAGTCCTTCTTCGCTATATACTAGTGGGACCCTTTCCTGGGCGCACGGACCACATGCAAACCACAGAGCTGAACCTTCTTTTCCGATACTGGAACCATACAGTGACTAAAATGAGCATGTGGGAAGGGTAATCCATAGGCACAGGTGAGGCATAGGTATTCCTGGAGTGTAACAGAGTTTTCTCACTAAAGAGTGCTCTGTGAAGTTATCCAAAGCTTTTGAGGAGTGACTTGAAACCAACACTTTTTCGTCAAAGAAAGGACATGCCGGACTTAATATGATCTTAAATCACATAAATTTTGAATTTTCTTGATTTCACAGGCAAACTGGACAAAAGGCATGCAGGTGACCTGTTAAACTGGTGTAAAGTAGAACTCGCTTAGTTGCCCATAGTAACCAATCAGATTTCACCTTTCATTTTCCAAAGGAGCTGTCAAAAATGAAAGGTGGAATCTGATTGGTTGCTATGGGCAACTATGCCAGTTCTACTTTACATCAGTTTTATAAATGACCACAATAGTCATTGATTTAACTGGTGAGTTCTGTCTTCTGTGACAGGCAGGGTTGCCAACCTTCCTTTCAAATTTTTCTGGACAACTGAACCAAAATTTACGGACGGCCCAAAATTTTTACGGACATACGCCACACCCCCTTTTTAGAGGACACGCCCCCTTTCACGCCCCCAGAATAAAGAGGATTGTTCAGTAGTTAAAAATAAAATATAGCATATGGAAAAGAAATCAACCACTTTCAGCTGTTACATCCCTGCCATTGAGTGCTTTGTTTATATGGCTGCAGTGATGATGCCTGTGACACGCTGGACTTTCTGGCATCATTGCTGCTGCCATGTAAACAAACACTGACAGGGACGTAACAGGCAAGTGTCATAATGTTGGTGTTCTGCACACTGATGTACAGGTGTATGGCATGTGCCCACTACAGCCAGTCCTCAGCATTAGATCACTGATTGGTGATTGGCTGCAGCAGTAACGTAATATGTACCGGCAAGTCCTTGCTGAAGAAATAGGTGACACATATTTGGATGGACATTACATTCACCAATACCAAACATACAAGATAATACATCACCACATACCTGTTAAGGCCAGTGACGTCTCCCTGATGTAGATCTTCTCTTTTCTCATCTTCTCTATTTGGCCCAGACTGCCATGACACTTCTTTCAGCCCCATATTCTCTCTGCAGAGTTTGCCACAAAGACACCTTAGATTACCCACTTTTCTGTTATCCTGCTGCTGCCCAAAATAATGTGCTCCCCAATGTCCCTAAATACTATACTGTAGATATAACAGTCCCATATAGGTAGGACCCCATATAGTTACAGTGCTCCCCAAAGTCCCACTGATACTAATAATTCTCTCCCAGAGTGGCCTCATTAGTAATAGTGCCCCAATAATGCTCCACAAGTAGCCCTTTTAGCAGTAGTGCCCTCCATATTGTACTAATAATAGTAACACCCCAATAGTACCCCTGTAGTAGTAATAATTCCCCATAATAGAAATCATTTTTCCCACAGTGCCTCCAGTAGTGTTCCCAGAAATAATAAGGACCCTCTGTAATGATCCTCAGAGCTGTTTCCAAACCATTTCAGTGGTGTTTCCATCATTTTCTCACCCTTCCCTATCAACCAGACACCCTCCCATCTGCAGAGGAGGGGGTGCCTGGTGTTCTCCCATTGACTTCCATTATACTCGGGTGCTCGGCCGAGCGCTCGAGCACCACCTAGTGTTTGGTCAGAGCACCCGAGCATCGGCCACTTTGACCAAGTACAGTGCACACCTATCTCCATCAGCTTCATAAACATCTCATAGAGATGGAGCACTCATGTTTGGTCAACTACTGCTCCATTCCAACTTATGGTGGCTGTAGTCATACAGTATAGAGGATTGATGACTTTTAAATCATCTGAAAGGTTGGGAGCCCAAGATTCCTTGTACAAGTCATTCTAATTGAGAAATGGAGCAGAACAATGGAAATCAAAAACAGTGGTGAGAAATGTATCTCTAATCATATAGATAAGCAATAATTGTCAACACTGAAAATAAAAACACTTAAGTAACTAGTGACTTTACTGCAACTGGTGCAGAGAAGTGCAGTACTTCTATGGGATGTTAAGTAAAGTATAAATGGAGATCCAAACAATGGAAAGGGTTAATTTACATCTCATATATACCCAAACGTTTCTGAAATGTATTCAAATATTAATTTTACCAAGCAGTAGCAGCACTGTTACTGAATAGCATTTTATGTTCTTATTAAGGATTTTTATTGTGTATATTTTTTATTTTTAGGCAGAAGAAGCTGTACTGGCGAGACTTTGGCTAAAATGGAGATATTCCTGTTTTTTACATCACTTTTGCAACATCTCACTTTCAAGGCCCCCCTGGGAGCTAAACTAGACCTTACACCTGCATTGGGATCTACAAATTCCCCTAAACCTTTTGAAATTTGTGTTATACCTCGCAACTAGGATGTGGAAATTCACGTATATTATGGTTGTGAATAGAGATGAGCAAACTATTTAATTATTAAATTATTTGTCTACTTCGCCAAATTTTACAAAAAAATCCGCTTTGTTACGATTTACTTAGTCATGAAGTGCATTTCTTTGCAATTAGTGGGTGCAATAATAGGGAACAATGATTACACTCCCCCACAACCTCCCTCCCCCGTCATTATACCTCACAGATGCTGTGTACATACATAATCATGGCATCTGATATAAATAAGAGTATAACATGTAAAAAAAAACAACATATATATATATACTGTATATATATATATATATATATATATATATATATATATATAATTTTTGTTTTGTTTTGTTTACACTATTTCAGGTTAAACCGATCAGTTACCGCGAAGCAAGAGGAAATTAAACTTTGTGGCAAATCAAATTTATCTTGAAATTCGGATCGAAGTCCACTTTGTGCATTTCGATTCACTCATCCCTAGTTGTGAAGATTCTCATTTCTCCATGTCATGGAATATCAGTTATAATAAGTCAGAACAAGTGGACTTCTTGTATTGTTTTCTTGAAGATGTTTTTCTAGTCATCCAGCTGGCATTTTGAATTATAATAACTTGTGCAAGGAATCTCCAAGTTTGAACAGAGGGCATGAAAACGCATAGCTTCCAGCATGAAAATGCAATCAATATCGTACCACCATGAAGTCCTTAAATTTGCGTTGATGGTGATAAAAAAAACTAGGGCTTCTTAACATCTGCACAGAAGGCTTCTTTCTGGGCTTCTATCGCAAATGTTGTCTAAAAGAGCATCCAGAAATTACTGCATGCAGGACTTCTTTGTCTTGTAAAAAAACAGTATACAGAAAGACAGTTCCGTAATTTTCCTCTAATGGAGCAGAACAACAAAATCAAATGTGGCGTGAAAGAGCCTTTATAATGATTGAAGTATGAGTTACCAGTATTTAATGCCCAAGATTCCTTGTACAAGTGATTCTAATTGAGAAAGCCAGTTGGATAATTAATGAAACATCATCAGGAAAAAAAATCTAAATAAGTCCAGTTGCTCTGACTTATTACTACTGATATACAGTTCTTTCATTGAAAATGCTGTTTATTTTCACTGTGTCTCAAGTAAAAAAATTAAAATTGTTATATCACTCATATAGACTGCATGTTTGACCTGCTGCGTTACCGACCACCTAATGTATATATACAGTTGGGTATTTAAAGATGACACTGGGGGTTAACATATGTATGCGATTGATGATAACGTCAATTGAACACATTTAACCCCTCAGATGCCATGGTCAAATGTGACCACGACGTCTGAGAGGTAAAAGAACCTTGAGCATGCGCTCCTGGCCATGCATCGGTTCCCCCTAGCAAGGGTCGAGGGAGCCAGATGGTGTACACGACAGTCTCGGTCCTCCCGATTTATCCGAGGCTGCCACACATAAGTTCCTATGGAGAGCTTGCCTGTGGCAGGGCACCATAGGAACACAGTGAAATTCTCATAGACTGCAATGCTAATGCATTGGTTTCTATGAGAGAAGCAATCTGATGATTGCTAGGGGAACTATTAAAAAGTGGGAAAAAAATGTTAAAAGTGTAAAAAAATATAAAATTCAAATCACCCCCCTTTCCCCCAAATTAAAATAAAAATACATTAACAATTTAAAAAATTATCATCATGGGCATTGCCACGTGTGAAAATGCCCATACTATTAAACTATAAGAATATTATTCCATGCAAAATGGTGAAATGGAAAAAAAAGTCAAAATGGTTGATTAACTGTTTTTTTTTTTTTTGGTCACTTCACCTCCCATAACAAATTGAATAAAAAGTGATCATAAAGTCTTACACACTCGAAAATAGTATGACTTAAAAGTACAGATCTCCCCGCAAAAAATAAGCCCCCACACAGCTCAGTACACATAAATTTAAAATACTTATGGGGTCAGAATATAGAGATGCAAAAAAAAAAAGTTTGTATATATATATTTTTTTCCCCAGTGAGAAACACTATACATATATGTAATCATAGCGACCTGGAGAATGAAAGTAACAAGTCAGTTTTACCGCCTGGGAAATGCTGCAAAAACAAAACCCCAAAAAACTGCTGTGGAATTGTGTGTTTTTTTTTTATAATTCCACCCCATATGAATTTTTTTTCCCCACTTCCCACTACATTGTATGCAATTGTAAATGGTGCCATTAGAAAGTACAACTTGTCCCACAAGAAACAAGTCCTTATACAGCTATGTGAATGGAAAAATAAAAAAAGTAATGGCTTTGAGAATGCTGGGAGTAAAAAAACTGAAAATGAAAAAAAAACTGAAAATCGCCTGATCAGGAAGGGGTTAATTAAAGGCTATTGAGTGAGATTGCCATGGTTCCCCCAGAATCTGGTTGCCGGTGGAACCAGGGCTGTGGGACGGCCTCTGCTGACGTCCGAGCCCTGTGTCAATGAGGAGGTTCTTCCGGGGCTTCCTAGTGTCAGGGCTGTCGGCCGGCAGATCTACCTGGTGTGCAGACATGCCAGGGCAAGCTGCCTTCCTTCAGTATAAAAGGCCGGCACCTGCACTTACTTCCAGCATTTCCAAATTTCTTCTCCTCTGGCTCCCCCTACTGGTCCCTTGCATTTATTAAAGACTTATTTTCCTTGAATTTCTGGATTTGTTTTTGTGATTATTTTTTTGGCTTCTGGCATTTTGGTATTGTATTGATCTCTTTTTTATGACTTTTTTTTGCATGTTTGGTTTTCTTGTTTGCCTGTGACGTATCTTGTACTGCATTTTCCAACTGGAATTTGACCCTTTTTTTTGTACTACGACTCTTAGTGTTTTTCCGTTGTATGCTCCTATTTGTGTGTGACACATTAGCTGGAAAGTCCATTTTAATGAAAAACAATTAGAGTCTCGTTTGGGGAAACATTTTTACGCAAAGCATCCTTCCTTAGCAGAAAAGTTCCAGCTTTTATATTGTTTAATCAAAGTGCTTACCCCCTAGCGGACTGTAGCCAGCTCAAGCAATTATTTCAGACCTTGGAGTGGCCAATTTGCAGATCCACAATGCATCAGAATCCTAAGGTAACATGACAGATAATAGTTTCTACTATCTCGCCCAAACATTTCAAACAAGTCTCTTTGTTCATTTTCAGGTTATAAGGATCCTATCAAATAAGTGGGACAATACCTTCTACAGATATTTCAGACATGTCTGCTGTGTTTAAATAACATAGACAAATTGGTCCATTAACATTTTAGGAACGTATCACAGTTCTGATAGATGTAGACATCAGAAGTCAGGTAGTCACTAGTGTAACTGAATTATAATATAATCCATATATATATATATATAGTACCTTCACCAGTGTAAAACGTAACCTTTACTGATGATCATTAAAATACACCCATATTGTGCTCATAAAACCGAGATAATGAGGCTGTGCTGGACAAGAAAGGAAATAATGACTCTCCTTCACAATTGCCCTACTGAACTATGGGCCCTGCCTCCCAAAAACGGAATGGCCGCCCTGATAGTGGCAATCCTGTGCCAGGAACCTCCTATTAGACCCTATATGTCCCTGATAAGGGATAGATACCGCCACCCAAGATGAGACCTATGACTACAGACCAAAATTGTCATTAGTAAGATTTATATCAGAAAATAATAAACTTACAACATAAATAATCGCACATAATACATGTGTGCTCCCAAAAAGACCAGTGGAATCCGGATATTGATCACCAGTGGAAACAAAAGAAGCACATATCATATGTCCCAGAAATGCTAATTTTGTCCCAACGCGTTTCTCTGAACCGTTCTCTGGGGTCAGTTCATCATGGGACCACATATAACAACCCCCCAAAAAAACAACACAATATATAATCAGGAGGCAATAATATCTGATAATATCTGTGTGAATGAGATTCTATTCCTAAACTAAAGCCCAGATAATGAAAAAATGTTATGGCCAATAAAGAATGATTAATACATTTAGAAGGGCCCAAGAAAATTAAATAAATCGCTTATCGCATGAAATAGAATAACAGAAAGGTCAGACTGTTAAACTGGCACTTAATAGCGATATTTCCCCACAGATCAATAATAGGCACATACTAAAAAGAATGAAGAAGAGGAATGAAGAAAAAGAATGAACAATGTTTTACATTGGTAAAAAAAATTGAAAAAGGTATATTAAATTCCCTGTGCTTCCTAGACATAGAATGAACAGGATATAAGTGTAGTTTATAGTAGAATGAATACACATTCCACATTTACAGGCATGTAGTGAATTCCCTCTGCTTCCTAGAAATGGAGGAACAAGTTAGATGTGTAGATAATAGTGGAATGAACACATATTCCACATAAACAGGCATGTAGTGTATTCCCTAGGCTTCCTTGACATGGAATGAACAGGTTAGATGTATAGATAATAGTGAAATGAACACAATTTCCACGTATGCAGGCAAGTAGGGAAATCCCTGTGCTTCCTAGACATGGAATGAGCAGGTTAGATGTGCAGATTAGATGTGCAAATAGAGATGAGCGAATCCTAAAAGATTCGGGGATTCGGTATTCGGCCCGAATCCCACTGCGGGATTCGTGCCGAATCACGAATCCCATTAAAGTCTATAAAACTATAGCCATAAACCATAAACTGACATGTCGTAAATTCCCTGTGCTTCCGAGATGTGGAATGAACAGGTTAGAGGTGTATAATAGTGGAATGAACACATATAAAACAAACTGAGATGTAGTAAATTCCCTGTGCTTCCTAGACGTGAAATGAACATGTAAGATGTGTAGATAATAGCGGAATAAACACATATAAAACATAAACTGACATGTAGTAAATTCCCTGTGCTTCCTAGACATGGAATGGACAGGTTAGATGTGTAGATAATAGTGGTATGAACACAGATAAAACATAAACTGACATGTAGTAAATTCCCTGTGCTTCCTAGACGTGGAATGAACAAGTTAGATGTGTGGATAATAGTGGAATGAACACATATTCCACATAAACATTGATGTAGTGAATTCCCTGTGCTTCCTAGACGTGGAATGAACATGTAAGATGTGTAGATAATATTGAAATGAACACATATTCCACATAAACAGACACACAGTCAAAACCCTGTGCTTCCTAGACGTGGAATGAACAGGTTAGATGTGTAGATAATAGTGGAATGAACACATATTCCACATAAACATGCATATAGTGAATTCCCTGGGCTTCCTTGACATGGAATGAACAGGTTAGATGTGTAGATAATAGTGTAATGAACACATATAAAGCATAAACTGACATGTAGTAAATTCTCTGTGCTTCCTAGATGTGGAATGAACATGTAAGATGTGTAGATAATAGTGAAATGAACACAATTTCCACGTAAACAGGCATGTAGTGAATTCCCTGTGCTTCCTAGACATGGAATGAACAGGTTAGATGTGTAGATAATAGTGGAATGAACACATGCAAAACATAAACTGACATGTAGTAAATTCCCTTTGCTTCCTAGACATGGAATTAACATGTAAGCTGTGTAGATAATATTGGAATGAACACAGATTCCATGTAAACAGGCATGTAGTGAATTCCCTGTGCTTCCTAGACATGGAATGAACAGGTTAGATGTGCAGATAATAGAGATGAGCGAATCCTAAAAGATTCGGGGATTCGGTATTCGGCCCGAATCCCACTGCGGGATTCGTGCCGAATCACGAATCCCATTAAAGTCTATGGGAGACCCGAATCTTTTTGCAGGGGCCAAAGGTTCTGCACAGTCAAGTTTGCCCCAACATGTGAAAACCTCAGAAAATGATGGAAACACCTTGGAAATGCATAGGAAACACCAGGGGCAGCATGTAGGGATGCCTCTGAGGCTCCCTAAGGGCTCATTCAGACGTCCGTTTGGTGTTGTCCGTGTTTTGCGGATCCGCAAAACACGGACAGCGGCCCATGTGCAGTCCGCAATTTGCGGAAAGCACATGATAGAAATGCCTTTTCCTGTCCGTGGATCCGGACAAGAATAGGACATGTTCTATTTTTTCCGGACCCACGGAACGGAAGTGCGGATGCGGACGGCACACAGTGTGACGTCCGCATCTTTTGCGGCCCCATTGACTGTGAATGGGTCCGCACCTGGTCCGCACCCGGTCCGCAAATTGCGGATCGGATGCGGACGGTTTTTGCGGACGTGTGAATGAGGCCTGAGGCTGATGCTGCAGGTCCCTACCTTATGTAAATTTAGGTCACATGTCACTGCCAGCCAATCACTGCTGGGGAGGTATAGGGGCTGTTACATCACAGCAGGCGTTCCCACAGGCTTCCCTTTGATGCTGATTGGCTGAAAAAAACCGGGCATTTCAAATTGGCAGTGACTCACGAATCTTCACGAATCCACGCTGCCTCGGGATGCCGAGCAGAAGCAGGCAAGATTCGTGCGAATCCCGAATCTTGCCGCTCCGGCTCGCTCATCACTAGTAGATAATAGTGGAATGAAAACAATTTCCACGTAAACTAACATGTAGTAAATTCCCTATGCTTCCTAGACGTGGAATGAATATGTAAGATGTGTAGATAATAGTGGAATGAACACTTATAAAACATAAACTGACATGTAAAGTAGTGAATTCCCTGTGCTTCCTAGACGTGGAATGAACAGGTTAGATGTGTAGATAATAGTGGAATGAACACATATAAAACATAAACTGAGATGTAGTAAATTCCCTGTGCTTCCTAGATGTGGAATTAACATGTAAGATGTGTAGATAATAGTGGAATGAACACATATAAAACATAAACTGCCATGTACTAAATTCCCTGTGCTTCCTAGAAGTGGAATGAACAAGTTAGATGTGTAGATAATAGTGGAATGAACACATATTCCACATAAACATGCATATAGTGAATTCCTTGGGCTTCCTTGACATGGAATGAACAGGTTAGATGTGTAGATAATAGTGGAATGAACACATATAAAACATAAACTGACATGTAGTAAATTCCCTGTGCTTCCTAGACGTGGAATGAACATGTAAGCTGTGTAGATAATAGTGGAATGAACACAATTTCCATGTAAACAGGCATGTAGTGAATTCCCTGTGCTTCCTAGACATGGAATGAACAGGTTAGATATGTAGATAATAGTGAAATGAACACATATAAAACATAAACTGACATGTAGTTAATTCCCTGTGCTTTCTAGACATGGAATGAACAGGTTAGATATGTAGATAATAGTTGAATGAACACATATTCCACATGAACTAACATGTAATGAATTCCATGTGCTTCCTAGGTGTGGAATGAACAATTAAGATGTGTAGATAATAGTTGAATGAACACATATTCCACATTTACAGGTATGTCGTGAATTCTCTGCGCTTCCTAGACATGGAATGAACAGGTTGGATGTGTAGATAATAGTGGAATGAACACATATTCCACATGAACTAACATGTAGTGAATTCCATGTGCTTCCTAGGTGTGGAATGAACAATTAAGATGTGTAGATAATAGTTGAATGAACACATGTTCCACATTTACAGACATGCAGTTAATTCCCTGTGCTTCCTAGACGTGGAATGAACAGGTTAGATAGGTAGATAATAGTTGAATGAATACACATTCCACATAAACAGACGTTTCCTGAATTCCCTGTGCTTCCTAGACATGGAATAAACATGTCAGATGTGTAGGTAGTAGTGGAATGAACACATATTCCCCATTAACTAACATGTAGTGACTTCCTTGTGCTTCCTAGACGTGGAGTGAAGAGGTTAGATATGTAGATAATAGTTGAATGAACACATATTTCACATTCACAGACGTGCCCTGAATTCCCTGTGATTCCTAGACATGGAATAAACATGTCAGATGCGTATATAGTAGTGGAATGAACACATATTCGTCATTAACTGACATGTAGTGAATTCCCTGTTTTTCCTAGATGTGGAATGAACAGGTTAGATGTGTAGATAATAGTGGAATGAACACATATCCCAGATTAACTGACATTTAGTGAATTCTCTATGCTTCCTAGACATGGAATGAACAGGTTCGATTTCTAGATAATAGTTGAATGAACACACATTCCACATAAACAGGCATGTCATGAATTTCCTCTGCTTCCTAGGCATGGAATGAACAGGTTCGATGTGTAGATGATAGTGGAATGAACACATATTCCACATTTACAGGCATGTAGTGAATGATGTGGAATGAACATGTAAGATGTGTAGATAATAGTGAAATGAACACAATTACCACGTAAACAGGCATGTATTGAATTCCTTGTGCTTCCTAGACAAGGAATGAACAGGTTAGATATGTAGATAATAGTGGAATGAACACATATAAAACATAAACTAACATGTAGTAAATTCCCTGTGCTTCCTAGACATGGAATGAACAGGTTAGATGTGCAGATAATAGTGGAATGAACACATATAAAACATAAACTGACATATAGTAAATTCCCTGTGCTTCCTAGACATGGAATGAACAAGTTAGATGTGTGGATAATAGTGGAATGAACACATATTCCACATTTACAGGCATGTAGTGAATTCCCTGTGCTTCCTAGACATGGAATGAATAGGTTACACATGTAGTTTATAGTGAAATGAACACATATTCCACATAACCAAGCATGTAGTAAGATCCCAGTGCTTCCCAGATATGGAAGGAACTGGAACAATTTCACATTTATAGGCCTATAGTTAATTTCCAGTGTATTTCAGACATGGAATGAACAGGTTACGTATGTAGTTTAGAGTAGAGTTTAGAGTTATGAGTATTCCTCATAAACTGAAATAAAGTGAATTCTCTGTGCTTCCTAGACCTGGAATGGCGTGGAGTGACTTCAGCCTATCTGAAGAACAGGGAAGGGAGACGCCTCTCCCTCCTTGTTCCGCCGCAGCAGTCATCGGTATCGCTGTCCTGAGGATGGCGATAAAGATGACTATGGAGATGAGCGTTTCCACAATGGAAGCGCTCATCTCCCTGTTCCACTGCCGCCGCCCCTCACTAGTGACCAGGACCGCACTGCCTGAGGCGATCGCCTCACCTCGCCTCATTGGCGGTGTGGCCCTGATCTACCCTGTTCATTCCATGGCTAGGAAGCACAGGGGATGTACTGCATGTCTATTTTTGTTGAATTTGTGTTCATTACCACTATTATCTACACATCTAGTATTTTCATTCCACATCTAGGAAGCACAGGGAATTTACTGCATGTCTGTTATTGTGGAATATGTGTTAATTCCTCTATTATCTACACATCTAAACTGTTTATTCCATGCCTAGGAAGCACAGGGAATTCACTGCATGTCAGTTTATATGGAATATATGTTTATTCCATTATTATCTACATATCTAACCTGTTCATTCCATGTCTAGGAAGCACATGGAATTCACTACGTCAGTTAATGTGGAATATGTGTTCATTCCATCAGTATCTACACATCTAAACTGTTCATTCCATGTCTAGGAAGCACAGGGAATTCACTACATGTCAGTTTATGTGGAATATGTGTTCATTCCATGTGTAGGAAACATATGAAACCCATTTTACCTCTCTGTATATTTGTACAAATATGTTAGACTGTTCATTCTTTTTCTTCATTCTTTTTCTTCATTCTTTTTAGTATGTCCCTCAATAATACTTAGGGAACACAACTTTGGCTATTCACTAAAAGTCATATGGTAGAACAGCAAAATATCACAAGTAGGGAAAAATCTGGTTATACTTCCCTAAATCCTCAGAAGAGTGCCCAGGCTGAAGAAGATGCGATTACGGGGTCCATCTGAGTCAGTCTATATCAGCATTATAGCATTGGTGGTGCAGTGGTGGCCATGTTGATGGAAGTAAGGTCTCTGTCCATCTGAGAATGTGATCAGCGTCGCTTTAAATACCCGTGCACCGAAACCGGAAGTCACATGACCGGAAATCAGCGGTGGTGGAACGCTAATACAGGAAGTAAGTCGCATTTCATACTAATGCTGCAGAAGAGAGGGCAGAGAACTCTCTGGGCATAAAAATAAAGGTACGGATGGACAACCACTGTACCCTACTACTATAGGAAGACTGCCTGGCTATTACATAGTGTTGATTGATGTTTAAAAAGTGTCACTTCATATTAGCTTATGGAACAAAGGGAGGGGAGGAGCAAAAGGAGGAAGGCTACTAAGGTTACTAACCCCCAAAAAAACAGATCCTGTCTGTGGAGCATTCCCCTTCACTCAGCCAGCATTTGGTCAGTAATCCATCAGTATTGCTAATGCCAAAAAAAAAAACAGGAGTGGATCCAAAACAGAGATGACATGCAAATGGAATATTAGCATGTCTCCTGTGTTTTGTACCCACTCCTGCTTTTGGCTACCAAATCATAAGCCAATTCTGATGGGAATGTCATACAGGCCTTACAGCTGTTACATAGACTGGATCCGTTATGTGTCTCATTTTCCCTTTCTTCTGACAGATCATAAGAAGGGTCAAATAAATGATGATGTCAGACAGGCCAAAAAGCAAAATAGTAGCCCAGTCTTGGAGTGGGGATGTGTAAACAACATGAGAAGTCAAAAGAGTGGCCCAATGACATAGTGTTGAGGTGGATGCAACGTGAGGAGACCACACAGTGGCCAAATGACAGACTCTGGAGGTAGCAGCAGCAGTAGAAGGAGGCTACAGAGTGGCACAAAGACAGTGTGGAAGTGGTGACAGCAGCATCATCAGGAGGCCACATAGTAGCACAATGACAGAGTGTGGAAGTAGCGGCAGTAGCAGCATCTGGCACAATGACAGAGATGGCAAGGGGAAAGTTCCTATCACCACTAATGTCCGTGCTCGAGGATTTGAAGTAGAGCAAGTGTTGATTGTTGTCAACTTTTACCTGCCTGTGACTGTAGAAGGTCTGAAGTGGCAGAAGCATCAGGAGACCACAGAGTGGCCCAAAGCAAGTGTGGAGGGGGAAGCAGCAGCAGCATTAGGAGACTACAGAGTGGTTTGACGACAGTGTGGAGATGATAGCGGCAGCAGCAGTAGCAAAAGGCTCTCATTTTGGACCGGTAGCGAGGGACTAACATGGTGGAGAGCCAGTAGTCATCTCTTTGCCTAATGGTGACAATTTTGTTGTCACTATGCAAGCAAGTGAGCATGCTTCGGGCCATTTGTGCAAGTGATTCGGAGGGACTTCCTGTTTCCCTCTCCACTGCATACTGCCATGGTGTGTCTGGGTCCTCTGCCTCGTCTTCCTCATCACCTCATCATCGCTCTTCTGGCTGCTCCTGCTCCTCCTCTCCTGTCACCTGTGTAGAAAAACCACCCATTTCTCTATGCATTGCTTGTGCTCGAATGTCTTCCTCCTCTTCCTCCTCCACCAGTTCAGCCCCCACAGGGCTCATGTGGCTATGAGATGTAGTCGCCACGTCTCTTGCCCCCTGACCAGCCAGATTTACCAGCATCTTTTCCAGGATATGAATGAGTGAAATGACATTGTTCATCCCGTAGTCCTGGTGACTGAGAAATAAAGTGGCCTCCTCAAAGGACATGAGCAAACGGCAGGTGTCACACCTGAGCTTCCACTGGCTGACATCGACGTTACACAGGGGAGTATCTCTGTCTGCTTGGATCATCAAGAAATTGTTTATGGCATTTCTCTGTTCATACAGTCGATCCAACATATGGAGGGTGGAATTCCAACGGGTGAAAACATTGCATATCAGCCTATGTTGGGAGACGCCATTCTGACACTGTAGCTCAAGGAGGGTGTGCTTGGTGGTGTACGAGTGGCTGAAGTGCATGCAAAGTTTCCTGGCTATTGTTAGGATGTCTTGCAGATGGATAGAAGACTTCTGGAAGTGCTTGACAACCAGCTTTAACATGTTGGCCATGCAGGGCGCGTGGCACAGCCATCCTTGACGCAGCACAGACACCATGTTCTTCCCGTTGTCAGTTACCATTGTTCCTATTTTGAGTTGTCTCGGGAATGCCAGGATTTGATTTCTTGATGCGGAGCAGTTCCTCCCCTGTATAACTCCATTCGCCCAGGCAAACGAGGTGTAGAACCGCTTGACACTGCCATGCCCTGCACATGTGGTATGCTGGTGGGGCACTGTGAATTGTCCCTACAGTGGAGGCTGAGGACACGGGGGAGGATGAGGAGGCAGACATTGTCGAAGGACCAATGGTATGAGAATGTGGAGGTGGAAGTGGCGTTGCCTGGCCAAGTTTCTGGTTTGGCTGTGCAGGAATCACATTTACCCAGTGGGCCGTAAAGGACATATACTGTCCCTGACCGTAGTTACAGCTCCACACGTTGGCGTTGCCGTGCACTTTGGCAGACACTAGCAGGCTCAAGGACTGGCCCACCTTCTGTTCTCCATATTTGTGCAGGGCTGGTACTGCCTGTTTTGTAAACAAATGATGGCTTGAAACTCTCCTCCTCGGCTCTGCACAGGCCATCAGTTCTCTGAAAGGTCCAGAGTCCACCACTTGGAAAGGGAAGGACTAGAGCACCAGCAACTTGGCCAGGAGAATGTGCAGCTTCTGTGCTGTTGGATGAGTACACGCATACTGCTGTTTCTTGGCAATCGCTTCGCTGATCGATTGCTGATGGAATGACTGACGAGGAGTAGAAGCATCAGAGGATGGGAAGAATAGACAGCTCCCTTCGGCTGAGGTGGTGGAGCCTTGACTTGAAATCGAGTGCGTGACACTGGGTGATGCTGCGGCTGCTGCGGCAGGCTGGACCACATTGGAGCCACGGTTTCCACGTCACTTTATGGTGACGCTGCATATGTTGACGCAGAGCAGTGGTGCCAACATTGACACCCAGGCTACACTTCACCTTCTGCCCTCAGATTCTACAAATGGCTATGTGCACCTCACCCGGAGGCTTAACAAAAAATTGCCTCACTGCTGAGTAGGTGATTTTAACCCCAACACTCCACACTGACTTACTGTTACTGTCGCTGCCTCCGAGAACCCCTGCACCACTACTTTTCGGCCCTGTAGGCTCCTGCGAAGCGGGTGGTCTTCCTCGGGCATGTTTGGCTCCCGAACGACCACTGCTGCCACCCTGCTTACTCCCAGCCATGCTAGCGACTTGCTGGCTCCGCCGCTGCCTTATGCGCAAGATGCCACCCTCTTCTCATGATGATGATGAAGCCCCTAATTCACCCAGCTCCCAAGTGCAATCGGCTACATCATCAGTACTGTCTGCACATCACTGATGTCCTTTTCATCGGTCTCTGGGTCAGGAGCCTGACTGCTCGCAACGCCAGCTCACACGACACTCTCCTCATCACTACTTGCCCGCCTAATGGAGGAAGCTGCAGATGTCTCCTCCACATCTTGGCTGCCCAGTAGCTGCTGACTGTCCTCCAGTAGCTGCTGACCCTCCTCTAGTAGCCCGTCCTCGCTGTACAGTGGAGCTGGGCCCACAGCATACAGTACTTCTCTGGCTGAAGGAATAGAAAAGGACAGAGGCAGGTTGAGAACAGGTGAGGGCACAGGGCCTGCTCCCGGTCCATGCCAACTAAGGGTTGTGTCTGACGAACCCACGACTCTTGGCTGGGGGTTTCCGATGTAATTTGCGACAAAGTCAAAGAACTAGCCAACCATTCAAGAACCACTGGGTTGCTGGTCAAGACACAACCTCTAGATGACACTGGGAGCTCAGACCTCTCAAAGTGACCCCTGCTGCCACCTCTCCTTACTCTGCTGCGACCTGCGCCTGTACCAGAAACATTTAGGCCTTTGCCACTCCCCTGTGCAGGGCCTGTCACTTTTCTGTCTGAAATACAGTATGTTAGATCAAATAAATAAAAAGAAAATTAAAACACGCTATAAAGGGCAGTAATTTTCCCAATTCACCACACAACAGCTAATAAGCCTTTTTTTCCACCACTAATAAACGATAAGAGGCTTTACTAAATGTAACTGCTGCGCTATATGCCGAATAAATTTTTTTTTGCTACTAATACACGCTTCAAAGTGTTGTAATGTTCCCACTTCACCACACAATGGCTAATAAGCCCTTTCTTTTTTCCACCACTAATAAAGAAAAAAAGGCTATACTAAATGTAACTGTGGCACACGATTACTAATAAGATGCCAATAATCGGAAATTACGGAGGTATGATCTATTGCAAACCTGAAATGAGCAGCTGTATCATGGCAATTTTGAAACCCCGTCAGTGCACCAAGGTGTAATAGGATTTTTCCTATTACCCAGGCTGTAAACACCCCTATTGAACCCTGTTCTGCTTCAATATTTTCCTCCCTATCCTTTCCCTACACTTCTATTCAGCAATATATACATATGTTAAGTTAGGTTTTTCTACCACTTTCCCCTATCGCCTGCTAACGTCTCTCCATGCACTACGTTCACTGAAGAATGGCAGAATCCAAGATGGCTGAGGCTATTTTTAGGGCTGTGACATCACAGGGCTGGCTGGCTGCTGATTGGCTGCATGCATGGCATTATGGGTGATCCTTCATTCCCACAGTTCCTTGCTCCATGTTCTAACACATGCAGCAGCCATTTTAGGAAAAAAATGTGATTCATTACAAAGCGTCAGGAAATTTAGAATCGGTGCAAATCCAATAAATCCTAAAATTCGGATTGAATTCCACTTCGTCAGCTTTGAATCACACATTTTAAAATGATTTTCCACTTTAAAAATCAAATACCGAAGTCCCGCAAGACCGGTGGAATAATTTACTTTTTCTCACCGGAGGCCGTACATTTTAATGCTGTACGGAGATGGCTCTGCATACACCATTAATCCGAAGTTTTGAGCATAACTACTTTGGATCTAGGATCTGAAGCTCGCTTCGCTCATCACCAATCAGAGTATTACCATGCAACTAGTGACTTTGCAGTCACAAGGACCTCTGGAAGCAAAAGCATATGGCGATTCCTCTCAGAACGGCATTTGTACATTGTCTTGATATCCCCAGCGCTGCCAGAGGATGTGCTTATTTGTGACTATTAAAGGGGTTGTCCCATCTGCACTGTTCACTAACCTTTCTCCACCACAGCACCCTGCTTCCTGAATCTTCTGGTGGTGGTTACCAATAATTTGATTGATAGTATTGCGAGCACGCTGGTACAGGCAAGCACTGCAATGACATCAACAGTGCGCCACTTGCCAGCTACTAGCTGTTTCTATTGTCAGGGTTGCCATAGCAGAACTCAGACAGGGTCTTCACAACCGCTAGGCTGCTCTAAGATGCCCAGGAGCTGTTTAATTGGTTTCTATGGAGCAGCAGACAGGAGGCCGGGATGGGAGATGACACGCATGCTCAAATATGCGCGCTTCCATGGTCCCAACCATCACAGCACAGCTCAAGGAATGGAAGACTCTGCACAAGCTTGGCCACCACTGCAGTACTTTTGCAGTGTCTGTAACTCCTGACAACGAATAATGAACAAAGGGAAAGAAGAATTAAGAATAGGGAGAGAAAGAGGCCATATCAAAAATAACATACAGAGAGTAAGTTTATTATTATGCTAGAAGGAACAAAATGAAAACCCCTCTACCAACGAACTGTTCTGCCTGAGCTCAGCTTGGGCTGTGGGAAAAGTATTTAACTGTTCTATTGGAGGTAAACTCAGGGAGAAGGGAAGGGGGGGAGGGCTTCATTAGCTGCTGATATCTCCTGAATGGTAGCAGCTAGAAGCATGCAATTGGTCTTTTTTGAAAGCTGCCATTCCACATTTTCATACAAGACCAGTATTACCCCAAGCTAAACACGAGAAATCACTGTTAGAAAGCAAGTCAGTAATAATCGCTGGTAAAAACCTGCTTTTACTTTCACTTTCAGCTGCATTCGCTGCATCCCAATTTCAACAGTTATATCTTCCCATGTACTGAAGATAATGCTGTCATTCTGGTATTGTTTGAAAGCTTGTAATTCCAGCTAACAAACCAGAGATATGAGCAGTTAAAGCATCCGCCACCCTCCCCTTCAGTCTGGAGGAGGAGGGGGGGGGCAGTTGCAGAGCTGACAGGCTGCAGGAGTAAATAATATAAAGGGTAGAAATGTGGCAATAGCATCATCGTACTGACCCACATAATAAAGTTTTGTTATTTTTACCACTCGAATGCCGTAAATAAATTACACAATAAATTTCAAAAAATCTGATTTTTTTCTTTCCCCTAAAAATAAAATAATAAAAGTTATTTAATACACTATGTATACCCCAAAATGGTTCCTATTAAAACTACAACTAATATATTTATTATAGAAGAAAAAAATTAATATTATAACTGCTAGAACACAAAGGGCAAAAATTTTATTCCTTAAGTCTAAAATTAATTATGTCACTAAGGGGTTAAAAATGCTAAAGTGTCCCCTTAGTTGTGCGCCAAAAAGATATACTACAGACACACATTAAAAATCTACAACAAAAAAGTGATATTTTTGAGAGGATTTTTTCAATTTTATCATGACTGTTAGGAAGTTAACCACGTGTGTGTATATATTGCAATGTATGTCAGCTCATAGTTGGCATAGATTTCAAATCATGTCATGTGAGAAAAATGGTAACATGAAGATAAATGAGCCTTGGCCGATTGCCCTGCCAAGTTAGTTTTTTGGAAAGTGGTGGGGGTGTGTAGAAATGCAAAATTTAGGCGCAATGGCTAAGGTTTGCAACAGTTTCTGATGTACAGTAGGGGTTCATTGTACATGATCTCCATAGAGTTGCTAGTGCCAACCTGTGAGTAATACCTAGATGAGCATATCTCTGAAGGTAGTGGGTAGCCCTCCTGCAGACTCATGGAGGAGGTGTAGTCCAGGCGATAGCCATCTCAAGCACAGCACTCAGATGTGTTCATCAGAGCATTTGAATAGAGCGGCAGGACACATGTTTGACCACCACTGTTCCCAAACTCCCCAAAGCCACCATCTCTCCCATATAGCTTGTATGTACTACATTATTTCATGCTGTTCCATTTTTGTACTGGATGATGTAAGAAAAGTGAGAATCTGCCAGTGACGCTGCAATATTCACAGCCGGGCAAAGGGGAACCACTTAGATAAGCTTCATGGTGGGAGGGACGGTACATAACACATTGAGGTGAGCTGAGTTTTCTTCTTTAGAAGGTGACGCAACGTTTGAGCTTTTCTATCAGTAAACAGGAAACATTGATCCTTTCCATGTCCAGTAATATAAAGCTGTCTTCATAGTGAATTATGTTAGATTAGCATAAGCTAGAATAATGTAAAATCCCTTTAATTTGGCATCCAAGAATCTAGAGTCTCTAATATTCCGACATTCCTGATAAAGGAAAAAAAGAGAATAGTAGCCAAACTGGGAATCCAGGATAGAGGTGGCTCTAGACCTTGGCTTGGTAAATAAATCGTATCTGTGTTTTCTGTCTTGTCTGTAGTAACTTCCCTTTGTTCCCTTTCCCTGTAAGGCCCTGCATGTATTTAAGCTAGGGACCGCCATCCAGTTGCGCCCCATCGATTAGGACGGACCGTGCAAGTAGGAAGGGAAAGTGGTGTGGGTGGAGTTCAGGGCTGAACTTTTCCCTACCTAATACTTGAAAGGTTGCGTGGAAAAGTGCCCATCTGTTATGGTGATGAGAGGGCACTCCTGACAGGGAGATTCCTCAAGTTTGATGGTTGTTTGTATGCCAGAAGAGATAACTCCACAAATACTTCTTTTAGTCTTTTGTCTAGCGCCTGGAAATGGTCCAGATAGATGAATGCAAAAAAAATGTAAATTTGGTTCATGTTGAGCGAATCAAATCCAAATGAATTAACTTTGATCTGAATTTCAGAAAAAATTGGATTATCCGCGAAGCCGAATTTCCTCATGCCTGTGCTAACTTATTTTTCCTGAAATGGCGGTAAAAATAAAAAAAAATACTCCCCTCATCTATTTGTGCGCGAAGTTGCCATTTTGATTGGAGAAACCATGCAAAATCTTGCACGGGGTGATGAATGAAGTTACCATGCCGGCGTTGCGCAGACCCATTCATTTCAATGGGGCCACAAAATATGTGGACAGCACACTGTGTGCTGTCTGCATCCATACTTCCGTTCCGTGGCCGTGCAAAAAAAGAGCATGTCCTATTCTTGTCCGCAACTGCGGACAAGAATAGGCATTTTTATCATAGGGTTGTTCGGGTTTTGCAGATCCACATTTTGCAGACCAAAAAACAAATACGATCATGTGAATGTACCCTTACACTAAAAAATCCTCTTCTATGTTTGTGTAGACACCTTCTTTCCTATAGATGTAGAGGATGGCCCCTCAAGATCCCTGTACTGACCCCTTAATAACCCTATGTGTATATACACTAATCACAAAAAGTTAGGGATATTTGACTTTCAGGTTAAATTTATGGAAAATTTAAAAAGTTTATGCTCCATTGATATTATATCCTGAAAGTTGGGCATTTAAGTAGAAGCATACAATGGTGATATCCTCATCTCAAACAATTTATTGAAACAAAAGCCAACACTAGAAAATGTCCCCCCCACAAAAATGTCACTGTGTCAAAAACTTGTCATGTGGCCTTGAGCATTAATTACATCTTGACAATGACATCTCATGCTGCTCACAAGTCAATGTATTGTCTGCTCAGGCATGGCATCCCACTCTTCAGGTCCTCAGGTCATTAAGGTTCTGCGGTACAGAGTTCTGAGCCCCAGATTTGAACCCGATTGAGCATCTGTGGGACCACCACGATCATTGTGTTTTGCTCTATGGATCCTCCCCAAGTACCCTCCAGCAGCTGTGAGATGGTGACCTTTTCTGAGATATACACAGGATTGTGTGACCACAAAGCAGTCGAGGATATGAAGTTCTACACATTTACACGCTTGCTTCCAAGGATGGTTAGGAGTATTACCATGCAGGTAGTGTAGTGACTACAGATCTCCAGAAGCACTAGGCAAAAGAATATTGAGTTTCTAGAACAACCTTATGAGTGTCCAATAGGTGAGCCATGATGATGTTAGGGGTCTCACAGTGGCACTGTATGCCAGGGAAAAGCCACTCCAAGTATGTTCATCAGTGCCATGGAATTTGAATAGAGTGGCAGGGCATGTGCTTGACCGCCACTCCAAGCTCATTCCTCCTGGCCACCATTTACACCATTGTTTTATGCTGCTCCACATTTGTGCAGGATGATGTAATAAGAAATATGAGAATCCATAAGTGACACTGCTATATTCACAGAAGCACTGGGAACCAGTTAGATGAGTTTCAGGGTGGGTGGGACAGTACATAGTACAGGGAGTTGAGCTCAGTTTTATTCTTTAGATGGTGACATCATGTTTGACTTTGAACATCAGAGCCGTTCGATCAATAATGATAAAACCCCGGATCCTTTCTTTGAATAGTCTGTATATGTGAAAAAAAGAGCAATCTGAAACCACAAAAAGCAATAGGATAATAAGTTAAAGGGGTTGTCCAGCCTAGGAACTGACTTGTGCCCAATTAAACTCTTTAAACTGAGTAACAGTAGCACATTTTATGTTTCCCAGTGATTTTGCCAAAACATATATTTCTAATAGTTTGTTACGGTGTACCATTGCATGTAAAATCAGCCTTGATTCAAGATTGATTACAGAGATTTGCCTAAACTGGATACAATTGCAGACTCTGTACAGATTGGACGCTTGTATGCTCCAGACAACCCATTCACGCACCTGCCATTCTGCAGCCAGTATGTAATACATATTCTTGTAGCAAAGTATCAGATATTTACTGTGAGGTGTTAGCAATACGATCATAAGTTTATGTAAAGGTTAACTGTGGGGTGGAGCAGAATGCCTTAGAAGGTTATATATTACCTTGTGTTACAGTAGAAACGCAGCATTCCCTGAAAACAGAGAGAAGAGAGGACAGGATCAGTGCTGTGTATCCTCAGTACTCTCAAAGCGAAAGAACCTCAAGTAAGAACAAACGTCTTGATCTTTTCTTGTTACAGCAACCTGCAGACTGCTGAGGTCTAAGAATATGGGGCTTGAGGTGGCAGTTGCACCATGGCCCTGGTGGCAGAAGAGGTCTGAGAGCACTCTGCCATATAAATACTCAGATAGGCATCTGTAGGGTTGTACTGGTCCACCGGAGGACCAGGTGCTTATATCTGGTCCAACACAAACTTGGCCCATGGCGTACAGCAATCAATCTCCCCATGGTTCCATAGATGATGATCTTACGCTATTTGTTTTCAAGATAATACTTTGCTGCTATTGTTCTCTACAGCTTGAGGACCCTCAGTAAAATTCCTTCTGATGGGCCCGGGGTACTGTTCTACAGTCCAATACAGGTTCATGATAACATTTAGTTGAATGCATTTTAATATAGCACTTTTGTTGTATATCTCCCAAGATTTCTTCATTTTTACCAAAATCCCTTTGCCCTTTTTATTCACGGGTTTTTTCATACTTATCCAAAAATACTTATCTTTACCTGCTTGACGTGTTATTTCATTATATATTTCTATTTGGTACTAATAAGTAGAGATGAGCGAATCTATGCGCCGATTCGTTGATTGATATCGAATCTTGGAAATTTTTAGCTGCGAAGTGAATCTGAATATTAGGTGATTCGCTTCGGCTTTGTGCGCATTCGCTACGTAGTTTGTCCTACAAATTATACGCTATTGCTACGTATAAGTTACTGTTGCGTACAAATTCAATTCATTAGCGAAATTTTACTTTTAGTTCGTTTATCGTGTGCAAAAGCCCAGGAAGAAAGCGTTCACCTGACCTAGTGGGCAGGGCTTGCTCTGATTGGCTCAGGCTCGGTAAGCCAGTGACGCATCACTTCTGCTGTGACTGCTGAGACAAGCAGAAGCACTGAGTGTGAATTTCTGAGACTCTGAGAACTGTTTTGTGAAAATTGGGGTGTAATTGCTCTGGGAATCCATATTACCCATATCAGAGATACTGCAGGGCAAGTGCAGGGCCTGTTCAGGGCTAGTAATTAATCAGGCAGGGAGAGAGAGACAGGGAGAGATAGGGAGAGACAGGGGGATACAGGGACAAAGACCAGCTGCAGGGTCACAGAGTGAATTGAAAAATGTCTGGAATGGAAAAGCAAAAGGGGTGCAGTTCCAGCCAGACCTTGAGCTCTTAAAGAAAGGAGAAGGTGGCACAGGGCAGAAGTGCCAAAGGACCTGTAGCCAGAGAATCTACTAGTAGTATTTGCAATACTTGGCCGTTGTTCCACCAGGCACACAAAGGCGCAAAATTGTAGTGGAGGAGAAATGGATGAGGTAGTGGAGTGGATGGCACGCTCATCTCAGTCTCAGCCGGATGATCTGCTGTCATCTGCTGATACAGTATCCATAAGAATAAAAAGAAAAAGTTGGTACAGCACCTGTAGAGTGGCTGATAGTTGTCCTGGATGCACGTTCTCCCTGGAGTCCAGTCCCAACGGCTCCAAATTTCAAAATCAATAGAAGGAATTGAAGACAGCATCCATCTTATGGTGAAAAAAAGATCCTCTTTATTCCAATACCACACCTCGGTACATGCTACGTTTCGGCTATACCTTAGCCTTTCTCAAGCATTGCTTGAGAAAGGCTAAGGTATAGCTGAAACGTAGCTGAAACGTAGCATGTACCGAGGTGTGGTAATGGAATAAAGAGGATCTTTTTTTCACCATAAGATGGATGCTGTCTTCAATTCCTTCTATTGAGTATCCATAAGAAGCCAGGGGTCAGACTCAGAGCATTCCTCCTGCTCCACCATTCCTCTCCAGCAAAGCCCGTCATATTCGTACGCACTTTGTGCGCTTATGCGTACGTGTTCAAAGAGGTTACGTACCTTTTTACCTGAACGTTCGTTATTAGTGCGCGAATGTTCGCTAAAAGCTATATAATTACGTATATTGTGTACGCAAATTAAACAAATCTATTCGTTGAATATATGAATCTTAGGAAAAGTTTGGCAAATAAAATTTTGCATGATTCGCTCATCTCTACTAAGTGTAACATGAGAAATGGGAAAAAAGGGGCATTCCTGGGCGTGCTGAGGGTCACAACTTAACATTGCCCCATGATTGAGGATTTATATGTTGGGTGGTACAGTATGCATCTACCTGTAGAAGGAACTCAAAATCCAATGTGACTGGGGATTACAATCTAATGTTCATGTCCTCATAATTTTCTGATGCGATCAACTTTTTGAACAGGCACAGTATACCATGGTATTGGAACTCATGCCTATTGAATTAAATAGGCTAGGTGACCAATGAACGTGATTTCAATGGCCTAGGAAGAAGCATCAGCACTCACTAGAGGTCAGCGGCCTCTTCAAACAACTGAGTCATTCCTCCACTGATCAGATATCGGTGAGCTGTCCTGAGCATAGGGCATCAATATTGAATTCCTGTAAAACCCCTTTAAATAAATTGTTGAAAAAGCCCATACATCCTGTTAATGTGTTTATCTACATTTATATAGATTTGTCATCTTTCTCTGTATTATACAGATCTCACATCCTCCATGGAGCTTGTCACAGTTCTCCTGTCCATTGTTGTCATCTTCTTCTTGGTCAATGTTTTCCGCAATCAAAAACAAGGGAAATATAAAAATTTCCCCCCTGGGCCAAAACCTTTGCCGATCATTGGAAATATCCTCAGTATGGACATGTGGAAACCCTATAAAACATTTGTGCAGGTAATGAAAATATTAAATTGAACGTCATCAGAAAACAACATATTTTTTTTTACCAGCCATGCTAAGTTCCAACATTGCTCATATTTTGTGCCCCTCTGTTCAACATTTTGGCTCCTGTACCATTCCATGCTGTTCACAGATAATTTTTGACAACATATTTCCTTTATTCTTTGGTCCTTAACCACATATCTTGATCCACATTGCTACTGTGAGTCACCTGTATGTTCTCCCTACTCTTGTCCACCTAAGTTATCCAATGACTCAGTTAATGGGTAGGCAGCTACACTTAAAGGAGTTGTCCAGTTGATGAACATGGCTGCTTTATTCCACAAACAGATCCCAACCTGTCCATAGGTTGTGTCTGGTATTGCAGCTCAGCTTTATTGAAGTATACAGTATACCTGTCGACAACTGTGACACTGTTTGAAAGAAAGTCACTGTATTTTTTCAAATCCTAGACAACACTTCTAAATGGTTATTACCTTAATTTGAAATTATCCACTATCCATAGCATAGGGGAAAACTGTAAGATCAGTGGAGGTCCAACACTGGGACCCCCACAATCATGAAAATGCACCCTCCCCGAAATGAAGTGTCAGGATGGGCATGAACACTTCCACTCCTCTCATCTCAAAGAGACAGCTGGAGATAGCCAAGTACAGTCTTCTGGTATTCCCAGCAGGTCCCATATCCCATAGAGACTTATGGAGTGGCAGTGCACAAGCCCAATGTGTCACTCTGTTCATTTCAGGTGGCCATATGGGGTATGGGCCCCCCTTCTTATGGTAAGGAGGCCCCTACCAATGTAACCCCTACCGATCTAATAGTTATTCATTATCTTGTGAATAACTGGAACTCTTTTTTAAACTTCAAATTACTGAACTAACCCTTTAAGTCTTAAGACCAGCAGAGTGCCAAAGCCCTAGCTTAACTTGCATTAGAAGGGAGGTGTAATTCACACTAATCGTTAAAAACAATGTAATGATCCAGATTGAATCCACTTTTTTGTGTCCACAGCTATCTAAGGAATATGGCACAGTCTTCAGTGTCCAGATGGGCAGGACTAAATTTGTTATTCTATGTGGTTACGAAGCCATTAAAGATGCTCTGATCAACAACGCTGAAGTATTCTCTGATAGACCACAGAATCCTTTATTCACTAACTCAATAAAGGACCATGGTACCTGCTTTACTTTATATCTTATTTTTTTATATCTTTATATATATTTATATCTTATATATTTAACTTTTATCTTTTACTGATACAATCATCCCCTTGGTATAGCAGACCTAAAGTGAGCAATGAGTATGCTGGTTTTTCTAAATGGGGTCATCCTACAAAAAATATTTATCACCTCTTCACAGGGTAGGTTATGAAGACAGAATGACAGGATAGATGATGAAGGTAGCATCACAGCGGGTCTGTCCAATGGGACCCCCAGCAATCCTGACCATGGAGGGTCCCTGCGGTAGTGCACACATCGATCCACCACTCCATTCACTTCTATGATATTGATGGAGTGCTATCTACATTAAACCCATCGAAGTGAAAGAAGTGAGGGGCTGCTATATGCGCTACTGCTCCATCCAGAGAGGGAACCTCCATTCTTCTGATTGGTTCCCATTGTTTGGACCCCCACAATCTAATATTAATTACCTATCATGTAGATAGACCATGCATTCTATTTAAGGAATAACACTTTAATCCAATCTGCTTTCCATTTCATCCACAAGGTGTTGAATTGGGATGAGATGAAGGCTCTGTGCAGCTACTTGAGTTCCTCCACATCAAACTCATCAATGCACGTCTTTATGAAACTTGATTTATACACTGGGGCATAATCACGCTGGAACAGGAAAGGGCCACATTTTAAGCAATAATTGTGTAAAATGTCTTTGTATGCTGTAGTATTAACATTACCTTTCACTGGAAATACTGTACGTGTCCAAAACCTGAAATACAGTCCCATATCATTATCCTTCTTCCACTAAATTTGTAGGTAATTGGTGCTTTCTAGGCATCTGCCCAACCAAGATTTATCAATCAAACCACCAGTGAGAGGTGATTCATCCCTCCAGAGAACATATTTCCTCTGCTCCAGAGTCCAGTGAAGAAGTGCTTTACATCACCTCACCTGATGCGTGGCATGGTGATATTAGGCTTGTGTGCAGCTGTCTTATGTTGATATCACTTCCAGAGACGGTTTGAAAATCTGAGTGATCCAACCAAGGAGAGATACATTTTACATTTCATGTGATTCGGCACTTGGCAGCCCTTCTCTGTGAGTTTGCATGGTCTGTTGCTCCTAGATGCTTCTACCTCTGAATAATAGTGCTTAGAGATGAGCGAATCTATTTGTCGATTCATTGATTTGTATCGAATCTTGGGAATTTTCAGCTGCGAAGCAAATCAGAATATTAGGTGATTTGCTTTGGCTTTGTACGCATTCGCTACGTAGTTGCCCTATAAATTATACGCTATTGCATACAAATTCAATTCATTAGCAAACTTTTACTGTTAGTTCGTTTATCATGCGCAAAAGCCCGGGAAGAAAGCGGTCACCTGACCTAGTGGGCAGGGCTTGCTCTGATTGGCTCAGGCTCGGTAAACCAGTAACGCATTACTTCTGCTGCGACTGCTGAGACGAGCAGAAGCACTGTGTGTGAAGTTCTGAGACTCTGAGACCTGTTTTGTGAAAATTAGGGTGTAATTGCTCTGGAAATCCATATTACACAGATCAGGGATACTGCAGGGCAAGTGCAGGGCCTGTTCAGGCTAGTAATTAATCAGGCAGGGAGAGAGAGACAGGGAGAGAGACAGGGACAAAGACCAGCTGCAGGGCCACAGAGTGAATTGAAAAATGTCTGGAATGGATGAGCAAAAGGGGTCCAGTTCCAGCTAAACCTCAAGCTCTAAAAAAAGGAGAAGGTGGCACAGGGTAGAAGTGCCAAAGGACCTGTAGGCGGAGCATCTACTAGTAGTATTTGCAATACTTGGCCATTTTTCCACCAGGCTAACCCACCAAGGCGCAAAAGTGTAGTGGAGGAGAAAGTGGATGAGGTAGTGGAATGGATGACACGCTCATCTCATTTTCAGCCGGATGATCTGCGGTCATCTGCTGATACAGTATCCATATAAAGCCAGATGTCAGACTCAGAAAGTTCCTCCTGCTCCACCATTCCTCTCCAGTAAAGCCCGTCATTTTCGTATGCAATTTGTACGCTCATGTGTACGTGTTCAAAGAGGTTGCGTATCTTTTTACCTGAACGTTCGTTATTAGTGCGCGAATGTTCGATAAAAGCCATATAATTACGTATATTTTGTACGCAAATTCAACGAATCAATTAGTCGAATATACGAATCTTAGGAAAAGTTCGGTGAATGTTCGGCGAATAAACTTTTGCATGATTCGCTCATCTCTAATAGAGCTTATAGGTGACTGATGAAGATCAGAAATTTAATGAGCTAACTGAAAGGCAGACTTACATAGTAACATAGTAACATAGTTTATAAGGCCAAAAAAAGACATCTGTCCATCCAGTTTGGCCTGTTATACTACAAGTTGATCCAGAGGAAGGCATAAAACCCCTGTGAGGTAGAAACCAATTTTCCCCACTTTAGGGGAAAAAATTCCTTCCCGACTCCAATCAGGCAATCAGAATAACTCCCTGGATCAACGACCCATGTCTAGTAACTATAACCTGTAATATTTTTACACTCCAGAAATACATCCAGGCCCCTTTTGAACTCTTTTAGTGAACTTACCATCACCACCTCCTCAGGCAGAGAGTTCCATAGTCTCACTGCTCTTACCGTAAACAATCCTCTTCTATGTTTGTGTACAAACCTTCTTTCCTCTAGACGCAGAGGATGTCCCCTCGTCACAGTCCTCGGGATAAATAGATGATGGGAGAGATCTCTGTACTGACCCCTGATATCATCATGATAAATCTAAAGCAGTATATATTTGTTCTTCTGCATAACAAGCATTACTTCTATGACTTAGGTATTGTTTTTTCCAATGGAGAGAACTGGAAAGTGATGAGAAGATTTACTCTTTCAACCTTACGAGATTATGGAATGGGCAAGAAAAGCATTGAAGACAAGATACTTGATAAGGCTAAATGTTTAATACATAAGTTGAAATCATATGAAGGTAAGTGGTGAGATGTCTTCTGCAATGAACATTTGGGGCATGATACTTTTAGCCTTGTTTTGTCCATACATTTTTTGCATCTGAAGTAAACACATCAGCAGCAGCTCATATCTCTGGGCTTGCTGTGGTCATAAATTGAGATGTTGATTGTCTAAGTTGTAATTTGTTTGGCATGGGCTAGACTGGGGTGCAAAGTCTAAGGGACACCAATGACCATTACCACATGGTAGGTGCTTCCTTGGCTGCCAATTTCCTAAATATTATTAGTCTGGCTATAAGGAATATTTTATCACTAAGCCCTTTTGTCCTTCCTCCATTGAATTGTGCAGATCACCTAATTTTGCATACAAAATCTATCTTTTCGGTCTCAGCAAAACACAGCTTTAGAGGCTCAAACATATCATTCCAGTATAGCCGGATTTTTCACACAGACTCAAGATCCGCCCCCTTACCTCACATCTATTTCATTCAGCCACATCTTTTAACCCTATTTTGTGTAACCTATTAAGTGCCTCATATACTCTATGTACTACAATAAAAGTACAACCATACTGAAGTGAGATATCTCGAGAGATCATCAAACATTTTGTTCCCATTCTTTCTTCTTACTGCCTTTAACTTTTGTCTACTTTATTATGGTGAGCAGTAGAGATGAGCGAACGTGCTCGTTACGAGCACTGTAGCGCTCGGCTCCCCTGCGCAATGCCTGCAGGCATTGCGGATCCGTCCTCAGCTGCATGTAAGTCAATGGGGACGGATCGTTTGGTATGACACTCATACCAAACGGATTCGTCCTCCTCACCCGACTGAAAGTCAGTGGGGACGGATCCGTTTGGTATGAGTGTCATACCAAACGGATCTGTCCCCATTGACTTACATGCAGCTGAGAACGGATCCGCAATGCCTGCGGGCATTTGTTCGCAGGAGAGCCGAGCGCTACAGTGCTCGTAATGAGCACGTTTGCTCATCTCTAGTGAGCAGCTCTGTTTGCTGTGACAATGCCACTGTTTGTGGTCCACGTATTTGTGATATCATTTTACTAAATCTAGATTTCAATGTCATATTTATCACAAACAAAATAAACTGCAAATCGTTTACACTAAGTCTTTGTCCACTGACAACACTACTTAGGCCAGGTTCACATCACCATTTATTTTTCCATTCTTCTTAGCCATCAGAAGAACAGAAAAATAAATAAAAAAAGGATGCTGTATTTTAAGCATCCATTATGCTCATTTATGCTCATTTAGATCTGTTTTAGTCATTTCTTTCTGAGATCCATTTTTTTTTAGATAGAAAAAAAGTCCTGCACGCCAAATGTGCATAAATGAGCATAATGGATGCATAACCCCTTCACAGTGACGTACTGATATGTCATGGTAGCTGAAGGAATGTATGGAGCGGGCTGCTATGGTGAACCTGCTTCCAACGCGTCAGTAGAGGGCTGTGTGATACAACAGTCACCTAGGTGCAATGAAAGGGAACAACGATCACACTTAACCCTGTAATTTAAACCCCCAGATGCCACGATCAACACTGATCATGGCATCTGTGGAGTTAGACAGAGGGATGCAGCTCCGCCTGCATTCCGATTGGAGCGCCCGCAGTGAAATTATGGGGCTCCAATCGGTTACCATGGCAGCTCGGATGCTTCTGAAGCTTCCCAGGCTGTCAGGGTAAGCTGCCTACTAAGCTGTGCATGAAACAGGGAAGTAGGGAGCATGTAAAAATCCCATTTACCCTAATAGAATCTCTATTTGGGAGAACGGGACAAATTATCAAAAGATCCAAGGTTCTAGCCCCCTAAGGGGGTTAAACATTATTGCAAAAAAAAAAGTTTTTTTTTTTTTTTTTAATTAAAAGCTTAAAACACCCCCGTTTCCCATGTTTTTAAATAGAAATATATAAACAATAAAAAAGAGGGGGAAAAACACACGATTCATCATTTTTTAGTCACATTTTCTCCCCAATTTTTTTTAACAGTGATCAAAAAGTCATACGTGCCACAAAAATGGTACCAATAAAAAAATACCGTTCATACAAAAAAAATTAAGGCGATACAAAGAAAATTTGGATTTTTTCAAAGGTTTTTATTTTTTTTAAAAGTAGTAATTTTTTTTTTTTTTTAGTATATCCAAGTTCATATTGAGCCGCAGAATAAGGACATCATGTCATTTTTAGCGCAGAGTTAATGCCATTATGTCAAAACCCAAAACACCTTAGTGGATTTTTTTTTTTTTTCATTTAACCTCACATTTTTTCCCATTCTCCAATAACAGACGTGGTAAAGTAAATGGTGCCCTAAAAAAGTACAACTTATCCCTCAAAAAACAGGCCCTGATATGGCTATATGAACAGAAAGTTAAAAACTTATGGCTACTGGAACGTGGGGAGGAAAAAATTAAAAAGCAAAGCCAAAAAAGTTTTTCCTTTATTTTTATGTTCTTCTGACAGATCAGAAGAATGGTAAAATAAACAGTGATGTGAACCCTTATCTGTATATCGGTGAACAACATATATTAGTTCCTCCCATGTCAAATTTGAAAAACGTTTATAACAATCTTTAAAAAACATCCCTCCTCATCCTGTTACCCTGATCTGGAACTTTCTATACTACCACCAAAGTTAAATTCACAAAAAAAGGAGTCAATTCAAATGACCCATTTCCCTCAAACGTCTCCTTGTTATTTTAACATTCTGACAAAAAGTGTTGTAATAGGTGACCCTGAAAACTGCCTCTAACATTCCACACGTGTCGCTGACCAATCAAACCGAGGTAACTGCACAGCCAAATACTAATTACTTTTCCATTTGATCAAATATGTCAAACGCATGGTTACATTTTTTTTATGACTTTTTTTTTTTTTTATAGGAAAACCCTTTGGTAATTTCACCAGCATAAATGCTGCTGTAACCAATATAATTGTGGCCATATTGCTAAATAAAAGATTTGACTATGAAGATCCGACCATACTGAGGCTTATGGGTTTAGTTAATGAGAATATAAGACTCCTAGGAAGCCCAGGGGTCAGGGTAAGTGAGAATTTTAATGTCTATGTAAGTATTAAGTTATTTATTTGGAACTGTAAAATTAATCAGACCCTTGTCAGACGGATTTGATAGCCTTTCCTTAAAGGGGTTGTCCAAGTTATGGAAAAAAAATATAGCACTGTAAATCTGATGGGCAGCAATATATAACTAAGTTCAGCAAGTTTTAGGCAAAAAAAAATCTATATTTTCTCATTTCCCTGGTTCTCTTCTGGCCTTTGTTTGCATGCAGTAATAACAATCTCTGCCCCTCCCCCCTTCTCTGCAAAGGCAGTGAATATAAGTGCTGTGAGTACATGTCTGCCTGCTGGGATACTCAGCAGCATGTTGTTTGTGTAGGACTACAAGTCCCAGCTGTACAATGACAATGCTGATACACACAGGAAATTCTCCCTACCTATTCTTGTACAATTCCTCTATAGCTCCTTGCCCAGCATTTGTCTCCTCTCACTGCTGCAGCTACTATTTGTTGTAAAAGCCTTGAGCCCTCAGTGTGTTCTGGCTGAAGGGGTTAATGTTTTATCTGAAGGAATCCAGGGAGAGAGCAGATAGCAGGAGCCCGGCAAAGAAAGGGAGCGTGGCCAGTGACGTCTCGTGTACAGACTGTTATCTGAACTCTGAGGCTTGTGCACGAAACATCACAGACCAGGGAGATAAGCTGACATCACAGGTCATGTGACCCTCAGTCAACTCTGAGAAACCAGCAGCTTTAGAAACACAAAGTATATGGGAAAGTTGTTATACCTGACAAGTTAGAAACATAAAGAACAAAAAAATAACTCGGACAACCCCTTTAAAGTGGATTTACACAGGGCAATAGCAATGGGTAAAGAAAAGAAAATAATGACACAAAATAATGTCACAAAACTTTATTTCCTGGACAAATACCAGCGTCCTGTTGGCATATCGGAGGGGGGGGCGGTATGCACACACACAGTGCACTTCGGCGGCGACGACCGTTTCGCGCGATCCCGCGCTTGCGCAGCCCACCAGGGACATCATCACGTCTCGCACTATATAGCGTGCATCTCGCCCCCACGCATGCGCAACAGGCGTGGGCAGCAACAAGACGCTAAAATCAGAAAGAGATATATATACACATATTACAATATCAAATACAAATATAATCAATACATTTACGATTATAAAAATACGCTCCTGTCGTTTTTATCTCTCTTCTTATTTGGCCTCTCTTCTCAATAGTGTATGATGCCTGTCGCCACCCTGTGGTGGATAAGGCACTATCTCCAAACCACCAAATCTCAGCGTCTTGGGATCACCATTATGTGCAGATCGCACATGTTCAATAAGACGTGGGGAACCTCTTCCAGAGTAGACTAAATTAACATGTTCCCTGAATCTCTCTACCAAGGGTCTAATTGTTTTAGGCAAAAGAGACAATCGCAAGTCACCTCAGAAAAGGAAACAAGTCTCGTGGAGACGTTGAAGACATCTGTTCCCAAAGCATCACAAGTAGACACCCTAGTAGTGAACCTGACAGGAGATGTGTTGCCTCCAGATTGTATAAAAGTGTTGGAAAAAGGGTTGAACTTTAGTTTGGTCGAGCAATTTGATTTTGTACAGTTCGAAGTTGATTTATTTAAAGCTGTCAGAAAGCTTAATCTGCATAGGATGTTTGCAGGCAAACCTACGAGTGTTCATAACAAAAAAGTGGGAGAATTGCCAGCAACCATTGGACCCTTAGGGTTCGTAGTCAGCGCTAATTTTGATTCAACTGAACAGGCATGCCTGGAAATCCTTACAGATACAAACCTACAGCCAGATAATGAACCTCGGGTAGAAGATGACCCCATATTCAGGGGTGGAGTTCCATCCGCCTTTTGTCCCCCCTTGCCTGCCAGGAGTAGTATTGATGTTTTTTACAATAAGGTACTTGAAGAAGTAAAAGCTTTGTCGTACCCCACTCTCAAACAGAATATCACTTATAGAGAGGTTAGGGCCATTAAATGGCTGCAAACTAGGGAAGATTACATTGTGAAACCGGCAGACAAGGGGGGCAATGTGGTGGCCATGAAAAGGGACTACTATCTATCTGAGGCTCATAGATAATGTAGAGGTATATGAGACACTCAATAGTGACCCTACATATAGAGTGTTAAATATAGTTAGGAGCTTGCTGCGAAGGTATGTCGAACGCAGATTTTTGCCAAAAAGATTGGCTGAACGATTGCTACCGTTGTATCCGGCTAAACCCTCTTGGTATTTCCTGCCGAAGATAAACAAGTCGCTGGTAAGTCCCCCTGGCTGTCCCATTGTGGCAGGTATAGGCTCATTTACTGAGCCCCTGTCAAAATATGTAGATTGGCTATTGAGACCACTACTTAGGAATATGCCAGCTTACCTGAGGGACACGAATGATCTCCTCCTCTCACTGGAATCCTAACAGTGGCAGGAGGAGTATCAACTCGTGTCCCTGGATGTTGAAAGCCTGTACACCCGTATCCCACAAGAAGCTGGAGTGGAGGCAGTAAGTGAGGTGCTTCAGGGTACCAATAAAAGTGAGGTGTTTATTGATTTTATCAGAGAAGCTTTGACTTGTATTCCTAAAAATAATACTTTCAGATTTGGCGACACATGGTATAAACAGAAGTTTGGGACGGCCATGGGGATGCCAGTGGCTTGTACTTTGGCAAATTTATACTTAGCACGGTTGGAGGATAAGTACATATACAATGTTGGCAATCCATTCTTGCCGTATATACGACTATCTTTGATTCATTGATGACGTATTCATAGTCTGGGCTGGAGATGCAGAACAATTTTCTGGTTTTGTCAGCTATTTGAACAGTTGTAATGACATGAATATGAGGTTCACCCATGTTTTTGGAGGCTCCCAGTTAGAGTTTTTGGATGTTTCATTGTCAGTGGTGGGTGGCGAGTTGGTGGCTAGGGGATACCATAAGCCCACTGCGACCAACTCGCTACTCCACAAAAAAAAAAAGGCTGTACCTTTCGGACAGTTTATAAGATTAATACGGATAAATTCCACACAGGAGGGTTATACAGAACAAGCCATTGACTTGAGGGATAGACTCAAAAAAAAACAACAAATTAGTACATAGTAGGTATAAAGAGAAGGAGAAATGGACCTGGTTGCATGAGTTCATTCCAAAAGGCAACCGCAGATGTGGTAATTGCTCCTACTGTACTCAAAATAGCCAATGTGCGGTCATAAATGTAGGAGGGGTAGAACATAAAGTTAGGGACTTCATTACATGTAAAAGCCGTTATGTAGTATATTTGGTAGATTGTAGTTGTGGTCGGTTTTATATTGGTAAAACAATTAGACCCTTGGTAGAGAGATTCAGGGAACATGTTAATTCGGTCTACTCTGGACGAGGTTCCCCACGTCTTATTGAACATGTGCGATCTGCACATAATGGTGATCCCAAGACGCTGAGATTTGGTGGTTTGGAGATAGTGCCTTATCCACCACAGGGTGGCGACAGGCATCATACACTATTGAGAAGAGAGGCCAAATGGATATTAAGGACAGAAGCAATGGGTCCGCTTGGACTAAACGATAAAAACGACATGAGCGTATTTTTATAATCGTAATTGTATTGATGATATTTGTATTTGATATTGTAATATGTGTATATATATCTCTTTCTGATTTTAGCGTCTTGTTGCTGCCCGAGCCTGTTGCGCATGCGCGGGGGCGAGATGCACGCTATATAGTGCAGGACGTGATGACGTCCCTGGTGGCCTGAGGAAGCGCGGGATTGCGCGAAACGGCCGTCGCCGCCGAAGTGCACTGTGTGTGTGTGCATACCGCCCCCCCTCCGATATGCCAATAGGATGCTGGTATTTGTCCAGGAAATAAAGTTTTGTGAAGATTCGGTGAGTGCCACTGATTTTTTCTGTACCCTTTTTACGCTAGTTTTACACAGGGCAATAATTGGGCATATTATCGGGAACAAATGTTTCTGTGAAAGCTCATTCCCAGCAATCTGCCAGCAGTGTAAATGTGCTGCCAATCACCCAATGAACAAGTGAAATGCACGTTCATTGCGTGATCTTGTTGCAAGTGCAAGCCCCACCAATTGTGGCTTCTGAGCAGCAGATCGTGCTGTCTAAGCAGTGATCTGCTGCCCAGAAACAATGCAGCTAAATGAGGATGAGCAATCTCAGTAGTCATCCCTTGTTCTCATACTGTGGAGGAGGTCTCCTCTACTGAACAAGCATCCGACTGTTGGGAAGGAATGCCTTCTTCCCAACAATCTGCTACGACTCGGCGCATCTACGTAAATGCACCTTCAGGCTAGAACTTCAATATCAGAACAATGGGGGGGGGGGTTCTTGTCTCCTTCGTTGGCTACAAGCAGGGCTGTGGAGTCAGTAAGCCAAACTTCCAAATCTAATGCAGACTCCTCTATTTTCCCAGGTTCTGACTTCAACTCTAGCCAATTAAAACTGGCTTCGACATATATCATGATTAAGCTTCTTCCCATTTTCCTAAATTTTTATAAAAATAAATATGCAACAAGATATAAAGTTAATAAATGAATCATACAATATTAATAATATACAATATTTGATATGCTTATTTTGAAGCCAGAGTTGAAGTTGGTACTTCTCTGCCATCTAATCTGAAGACAAAAAACACAATACCACCATACTGCAATCACTAGGTAAAAAACAGCCCCAATAGACCCAGTAGGAGTGCTCACCTTGTTGTGAAAAGCCTGGATTGGGAATGTAGCAGAGTCAATCAGCTGCCTCTCAACGAACAAGCCAGGCAGTCCAGAGGATCAAAACTGGAGTATGACAATACAAATAAAAGGATGATGAAGCATTGTTCATGGAGAAATAAGGAGTTTATTTGAGGAGCGATGACAACATCTTTTAATGTGGACATTACATCTTTGTCAGGCCTTTAGGTGAAGAGGCCTGAAGATGTGATGCCCAGATTGAAATGCGTTGCCATTGTTCCTCAAATAAACTACTTATTTTTCCTCAGTGGTGCCCCATGAACCTTTTTTATTTTGAATATCAATTGTATAAAGTTTAGAGAACATGGTAATGAATTCAAATTAATTATTTAGCTAATTATTTGAAATAATCAGGTTTACGGTAATTAGAAATAGCAATATCTGAAAATAACCCAAATTCTACATTTATCATTTTTATAGTTTGAAGGACTATTTCCCATAATGGACTACTGGTTTCCAGTTTTAAAATTCATTGGGATTGTTAGTCATCAGAATTATTGAATTTAATTTTGGAATTTTGGTTGGTTCCTAGGAAAAGGTATGCAAAATTGTTTTACTTTTTAAAGAAGAGGGCTATTTTTCAAGAGTTTTTTTAACTTAATTTTAAATTAATTTTATACATTTTGTTCAGTTTTTAAAGTTCTCAAAAATGAGTAGATACATTATCCTGTAAGTTCTGTGAGATATCTATTTTATGTTCTGCTGGTTCAACGCTTTCATTTTTTTAAATTTTTGTTTTCAGCTTTACAACAGTTTTCCCACGCTCATGAACTGGCTGCCCGGAGCTCACAAAACAATTTTTAAAAACCTCAGAGAGTTTCACAGCTTTATAAGAGCGACATTTACAAAATATAAGAAGGAACTAGACGTAAATGACCAGAGGAATCTCATTGATGCCTTTTTAGCAAAGCAGCAAGAGGTATGATTAAGCTCTCACACTGTCCTTAAAGATGATCTGTCACCACAAAATGAAATGCAGTCTAAAAGCCCCATGTTATAGAGCAGGGGAAGCTGAGCAGATTGATATATAGTTTTCTGGGAAAAGATTTGGTAAAACCTGTAATTTATATATTTGTATCTTTACAGTTTTTACTGTGAAAACATATCAGTACAGACAGTAGGAGTTATCAGTTACTGTCAGCTATCTCTCTATGCACACTTATACACAGAATTCTATCAATCATTGATAACCCCTCCCTCCTGTCCCTATGGTTGTTAGCAAAATCAAATAAATAAATTGTAGGTTTTACTGATTTTGCTTATATATATACAGTACAGACCAAAGGTTTGGACACACCTTCTCATTCAAAGAGTTTTCTGTATGAACAGGCTGAACTGGATGGACAGATGTCTTTTTTCGGCCTTACAAACTATGTTACTATGTTACTATGTTACTATGTATTTTCATGACTATGAAAATTGTAGATTCACACTGAAGGCATCAAAACTATGAATTAACACAAATTAACACATGTGGAATTATATACTTAACAAAAAAGTGTGAAACAACTGAAAATATGTCTTGTATTCTAGGTTCTTCAAAGTAGCCACCTTTTGCTTTGATTACTGCTTTGCAAACTCTTGGCATTCTCTTGATGAGCTTCAAGAGGTAGTCACCTGAAATGGTATTCCAACAGTCTTGAAGGAGTTTTCAGAGATGCTTAGCACTTGTTGGCCCTTTTGTCTTCACTCTGCGGTCCAGCTCACCCCGAACCATCTCAATTGGGTTCAGGTCTGGTGACTGTGGAGTCCAGGTCATCTGGCGTAGCACCCCATCACTCTCCTTCTTGGTCAAATAGCCCTTACACAGCCTGGAGGTGTGTTTGGGGTCATTGTCCTCTTGATAAATACATGATGGTCCAACTAAACGCAAACCGGATGGAATAGCATGCCGCTGCAAGATGCTGTGGTAGCCATGCTGGTTCAGTATGATTTCAATTTTGAATAAATCCCCAACAGTGTCACCAGCAAAGCACCCCCACACCATCACACCTCCTCCCCCATGCTTCACGGTGGGAACCAGACATGTAGAGTCCATCCGTTCACCTTTTCTGCGTTGCACAAAGACACGGTGGTTGGAACCAAAGATCTCAAATTTGGACTCGTCAGACCAAAGCACAGATTTTCACTGGTCTAATGTCCATTCCTTGTGTTCTTTAGCCCAAACAAGTCTCTTCTGCTTGTTGCCTGTCCTTAGCAGTGGTTTCCTAGCAGCTATTTTACCATGAAGGCCTGCTTTGCGCAGTCTCCTCTTAACAGTTGTTGTAGAGATGTGTCTGCTGCTAGAACTCTGTGTGGCATTGACCTGGTCTCTAATCTGAGCTGCTGTTAACCTGCGATTTCTGAGACTGGTGACTCGGATGAACTTATCCTCCGCAGCAGAGGTGACTCTTGGTCTTCCTTTCCTGGGGCGGTCCTCATGTCAGCCAGATATATAAATCTGCTCAGCTTCCTCTGCTCTACTACTCCTCTAGTACTTTTAGATTGTGTTGTATTTTGTGGTGACAGGCCTTCTTTAAGGAACTCCAAACTCAACTGGAAGTTACATTGTAAAAGACCTTTCTCCACTCAGTGTGTAAAAGTGATTGCAAAGCTTTGCTACTATATGGCCGCAGAGCAAAAATAATTACATTAGTATGCACAAAAAAACCCTTTTTAAACAACTTTGCAGTAACTTAAACAAAATAACAGTAAAGGAACAAAGGGTAAAACATAAAAAATGCAACAGCACTCTGCGAACACAGACAATAAATTGAGTACTTACAATACTGCCATACTCAGTATCCACACGACACTAGCGCTACATTGTAAATGTGAGATTCTTGGCAAATAATTTTGTACAAAAATTATCTGTGCCCGTCTGCCCTACATCAAGGCGATCTCGTTAAGACGGGAACCTAACACTAAACGCCATAGTCACTAGGTGCCATAGCAGCCTCCATTAACTATAGAGGATGCAGGCTCCACATGCATGCTAAGCCGACATTATATTGTACCTCTTATGGTGCCAAAATGGCCTCCACTGATTTCAGGGAATGCTGGCTCCACATGCATGCCGAGCCCACACAATATGATACCTCCTTGGTGCCACACTGACCTCTATTACGCTCAGGTAATGTAGGTTCCATATAATGCTGAGCCCACTCTGTATTCCTCCTCTTGATGTATGGCAGACGGGCACAGATAATTGTTGTACAAAATTATTTGCCAAGAATCTCACATTTACAATGTAGCGCTAGTATCGTGTGGATAGTGAGTATGGCAGTATTATATGTACTCAATTTATTGTCTGTGTTCGCAGAGTGCTGTTGCATTTTTTATGTTTTACCCTTCTATTTTGCAGCCACACCAATGTGACGTGCACCTACATACTTGGATGTGCTGACTTACCCCCAGTTTTTCTTGCAGTAAAGGAACAAAGATTAGACAGGTGTTTTGCAGTGGTTTACCCTAATGCAACTTATATCCTTTACAAAAAACTGTAAGATGTAGAGGCTTCTCAGCCTGCCTCTGGTCTCCTTGCACAAGCCTCTCCCGGCTTATCCAAGCTCTACTTACCTAAATGTGTAAAAGAGCTTGTTAAAACTAATGTTCCATGCTTCTCTGCAGACTGTTTATCTGCTGCCAGTGTTGACTGTTGGCAGCAACGCCTCCTCTATCTTCCCAGTGTATATCTGGTTAGCACTGGAAAGATAAAGAGAGAATCTGGGCTACAGCATTCACCGCTTACAGTAGGTATACAAGAACATAGTACATTTACTGTCAGCAGAGATTCCTGCAGCCTCAGTCATCTCTATCTTCCAGGTATATCTAGTTAGGAGGTCTGCAGCATTCATTACTGACAGTACGCTATGTTCCTGTTTACTTACTGTCAGCACTGAACACTGCAGTTTACTTTTCTCCCTATTCCAATTCTAACCAGAGCTACTGGGAAGGTAGAGGGCAGATCTGCTTCCAGCAATAAGTGCTGGCAGCAGATAAACTTTCTATAGGGAATCATTGAACATAATGATTAGTAAGCTCTATTACACAGTTAGGGAGAAGGGATAAAGAAGCAAAGATTGGTGCACGGAGATCAGAGGCAGGCTGAGAAGCCTCTGCATCATACAGTTATTCAGCATTCTAGTGAACAGTGAAAATGGATTCTTCTTAGCAGGTCTAAGTTAGAGAGGGTAGACTTTATATACAGTTTTTTAATAAAAATTATTTTCCTAATAAAGTTAAGGAAGTTACACTTTTATAAAAATTCACAACTTAACATCAACTTTCAAACAGGATTTAGGTAACCTTGAGAGTTGGATTATGTTGACTGAATTAACCCCCAGGGTGTAAATTAGGGATGGACCATCATAGAAATTAGACAAGAAGGCACAACTTACCTGAAAAGAGAAATTCTTGTGACAGTGTAAACCTTCAGGCATCTGGTGAGGGTGCTCATGAATTAGTGAGCAGGGAACACATCCAGAATGCTTAGAGGCAAAAGTCCAGAAACTCCAGGCTGAAATCTTTGGTGCTTTTTTATTTTACATTGAATATGAGGGGCCAGTATGAAAATAGCTTACCTGTTTCGAGCAATCAACATAAGTGACCGTTTTCATGTAAGAATTATATATATGAAGATGACATATGTTTTGGACATATTTCTATGTATGGATATATACTGTAACTTATTTGTTCAGGGAAAGCAAGAATCCGCTCAATATTACCACGATGAGAACCTGACTGTGCTCGTGGGAGACCTGTTTGGTGCTGGAATGGAGACCACTTCAACCACATTGAGATGGAGTCTTCTGCTAATGATAAAATACCCAGACATTCAAAGTGAGATATAATTAAAAATAAAATAACTTAAAAGTTTTACTGTATGCCCTACAGTAGGGGGCTGCAGCTTTGACTGTGGTGAACCTTCCTCGTGCATCCTTTATATGGTTGGTTATTCATGTGATTATGTCATGACTACTGCAGTGAAAATGTAAAGGTAGACTTAGCTTTTCCACTACTTTGGGACTCTACTTACACTCGTTCCCACCATTCAAACCACCCTCTTCAGAAAAGCTTACCTGTCTTCACTACCCAACTGTAAAAACAGCCTCTGCTTCAAACTTATGCTTCATCCGTCTGTTTTTACCTCAGAAATAGCTATGGCCATGGCCTTGGGAAGAGAATGGCACTATTTTTGAGAAAAAAGGCAGACCTTTCTTTCTACTCTCAAACTGCCCCTAAGGTTTGAATTTTTGCTATGAATATTGGCTAATTAATTTGTAATCAATATATCTACCCTGTCAGAAAAAGTACAAGATGAAATTAGTAAAGTGATTGGATCAGCACAACCTCAAATGGAGCATAGGAAACAAATGCCTTATACAGATGCTGTCATTCATGAAATTCAACGATTTGGAGATATTGCACCAACTACTGTACCTCATGCAGCTTCTGAAGATGTTACATTCCGGGGCTATTTGATTCCAAAGGTAAGCACAACATTTTCTTAAGTTGTTTACACAGACACTGCACCAAACGCCTTACGTTTGTGTCTGTGCCTGGTACTGCAATTCAGTCTTTAGCATGGCAAAAAACCATATGCTTGGACCTAAGTTTCAGACCTCAGACACAGCCTGTAGACATGATTGGCAGTGTTTCTGAAATAAAATAACTTTTATTCCAACATCTTATAACTTTTTTAGTGGGTTAAGTGGATTTACAGAAATTAAAAAAAAAATATATATATATATATATATATATATATATATATATATAACACACTATAATATCAAAATACAAATATAAACTCTTCTTATTGCACTAATAAACATCACTCTGCTAGACCTTTAGACTCATATAATGCTGCCATTATTGGACTTGATACTTTTGTCAGGAAAAACATGAGGATAATTAGTGCACCAGCAGAATATGGGCCACCATTAGAGTCAGCTTGCGTTCTGACTTTTAGTTGGAATTGTTGAGGTGATCAGCTGATTTTTTCACCAAGGTCATGGCCATGGATATCCCCTACAGTGACCACTGTTTGGGATTTGTAGTTATACATGAACGCTATTCAAATGAATGGTCGTCAATGAAATGTATCAATGGCTCAAAGGCCAACATTCTGGGGACACAGCTCTAGCTCAAAGGAGGGTGTTCCAGTGGGGGATGTTCTCTCTGATGTCCACTTGCTCTAATAGTGCATATGGACATGTATTGTCCTCACGCGAAAACCATTTAAATAATATTTCTGATAAGACACATTGTTTTTCAGACATCTTGTTTTGCAACTTAAGAAAAAAATAAAATATCAACTACAATAAAACTATATACATTTGTTAACTATATAATATATACTCCTTTTAAATATGTGTTATGTGTACTTTTTCCCACCCTCAGGGAACTCTTGTCCTCCCAATACTGCATTCTATACACAAAGACAAAGAATACTTTGAGAAACCACATGAGTTTTATCCAGAGCATTTTCTTGATTCAGAAGGGAATTTCAAAAAGAGTGAGGTCTTCATACCATTTTCTATAGGTAAGATTCATACAAAGTAACTATTGTAGGAGAGATACTGTATAACTATAAATGGGCAATACATTTCTAAACTTAAACAGAAGAGTCTTTCATACAGGACCACTAAGTGGGCTTAGATGTTGGAAAATTCAATAAGTCCATGGACCTTCCATTTGTAACCTAGCGATTAAGTGGGTGGCATACAGGCCATTTTTTTTAAGATTGGTCTACAATTATTATTGTTATTCTGTAAATATATTTGAAGCTTGATTTATCATCTCTTACTGGATATCTGAATTCTATAAGGCAGAATCCGCTTAGGGATGACTACAGTGCAGAGTCTGAGGAATCTTACTCTTAATCCCAGAAAAAGAAAGTTTTAGCTTTTCTGGTTGGATTCCCAGGCTTCACTCTCTAGAGCATTCTGTCTAAGGTAAAATCTTGGGCCAATTATCCTGATGGACATTCACATAGGTCTGAAGATATTGCTCAAGGACCTGAAGAAGGTCTGAGCCAACTAAGGAGCTGAGGCTAAAACCAACAACTGGACAAAATGGGGCCATTTTATAAAAACAGTCTGCCACCACCAAAACAATAGTGAGTCCCTGAACAGGAGGAAGATTGCTGATGAAGTGCATAAAGATCTTGATACATAGGTTTGGTTGGAATGGGAAAAGGCTGAAGGAGACCTACTGGTTCTGGTCTGGGTGGTCTGCCTCTATAGGTAGTAGGCAACAAAATATTTAGCTTCTTACCTACACTTGGTCTACCAATAGTATCAATCCAAGTAATTAACTTGCATTCTTGATGACAGAGTGTCCTGATAATAGCAAGGAAAAGCCTAAGACAACAGCTGTTGGTTGAGAGTAGTAGGTATAAAGAACATTCTGTAGGTAAAACTTTAGGAGAGATGTCAGTATTGGCTAGTACATTTTTGTCATTGATATGTGCTGGATCCTCATGAAGTTAATCATATGTCACAAAAGATCTGGAAGGGGCATTTGCTCTATGACAAAAAAACAGTTACTAAATAATTTCACCTTCCATTTCACCTCATTCCACCTCCCAGCTTCCTCCAAAAAAAAAAAAAAAATCTTATGACAAGTAATCAAAATGTGTATCCCAAAATAGCTCTCATGAAAACTATAAATTGTCCCCCCAAAACAAGATGTTATACAGGACTATTGACAGAAAAATAAAAATGTTACTGGTCTTTGTAAGCAGTGGCAAAAAAGTAGAAAAACATTTTTTAAAAATACATAAATTTGGTGCTGGCATAATCGTACTGACCCACAGAATAGAGATATTGTGTCACTTTTACCGGTCGGTAAATACCATATAAGCAAAATTTAGAATGGTCGAATTGCTATCTAACTCTAATATAACTGATACTTCAAAAAACAATCCCTGTTAACTACATCTTAAAAGCAGTGTTGGAGGCAGAGGAGACCCCAGAAGAGAATACTGCATGACTGGAGGTCCAGTAAAAAGATGGAGAAGGTTGCCTAAGCCCCAAAACCACCAGACTTTTGGTATGATAGAGAATCAGGAAGAAAACCACCTCAATATGAATAACTAGCACTTGAAAACAGACTGAAGCCATACAGTATATAACAAAGAAGAACCAGCACTCACTTTCTTAATGATATGAAAAAACTTTTATTCAAAGCATAATAGCACCATCAGTGACTCAGTGATGAGTCTATTATACTTTGAATAAAAGTTTCTTTATATCGTCAAGAAAGTGAGTGCCGGTTCTTTTTCGCTATATACTAGAGGGACCCTTCCCTGGACGCGCGCACCACATGCAAACCACAGAGCCGAACCATCTTTTCCAATACTTGAACCATACAGTGACTGAAATGAGCATGTGGGAAGGGTGATTTGGCACAGGTGAGGCATAGGGATTCCTGGAGTGTAACACAGTCTCTTCGCTAAGGAGTGCTCTATGAAGTTATCCAAAGCTTCTAAGTCCACAAAAGAAAGGCGGGATTTGAGGAGTGACTTGAAACCAACAATTTCTCATCATGGACAGGAAGTGTCGGACCTAAGATGATTATCACATAAATCTTTCACATAAAAGTTTCTTGATTTCACAGGGCAAACTGGACAATAGGCATGCAGGTGACCTGTTTGCTCACAGAAGAGACATATGGGGTCATTTATCAAACTGGTGTAAAGTAGAGCTGGCTTAGTTGCCTATAGCAGATATATCAGATTTCACATTTAATTTTCCAAAAAATCCAAAAAAGTGAAAATACTGAAAAAATGTTATAAAGAAACTGTTAAATGCTTTTAATTATTTATAACGGCTCACTTTGTTTAGAGGACAATCAATGGAGGAGTTAAAATGGCCACTGCCAGATTCCTGGGCACAGAATCCATCCTCCTAATGACACTGCAGGATGGCCTGCATGAGGATGCAGAGCACAGAGCAGGATCTCTTTGCACGCTCAGTTCTCTGCCTGTATGAGCACTGTGAAGCAAATCACAGCTGAGATAAGTGCTCATCTTTCTGTCTGCATCAGAAGGGATCTGAAGACCAATCAAATTGAACACTCAAGTTGAAAAGTTTTCTAATGACACTCCTCCACCACATCAGCATATGCCTTGTCCTCATTCTTAAATGTCAGCTTCTGAGTGTGAGGTGAGGTGAGCGTTCTGAAGCTCAGGGACACAATTGAGCACTTATCTCAGCTGTCATCTGCACATTGCTGATGCCGGCAGAGACAAGAGTTTACATACGGCTTCTGATCTGTGCTCTTCATTCTCACACAGGCCGTCCAGCAGTGTCATTAGGAGGACGGATTCCATGTCTAAGAATCTGAGAGCGGCCATTTTAACTCCTTCTCTGATTGTCCCCTAGACAAAAATGAGCCATTATAAATAATTAAAGGCATTCAGGAGTTTTTTCAGTGTTTTAATCTTTATCCTTCCACGAGAATCCCTTTAAAGACCCTTGGAAATGTCCCCATGTCAAAGGTCAGAGAAAACATCATTGGGCCGTTTAGCTAACAAAATAGAAGATGCCCTGGCCAGAGCTTCTTCTGGGACCAAGGCCAACATGTAGAATAGGCCACTTTAACTAAATACAGTGCACACCCATTTCCATCAGCTTCGTAAACATTGCATAGATTGGAAGCACTCATGTTTGCTCAAATACTGCTCCATTTCAACTTATGGTCACTGTGGTCATACAGTAAGCGGACTTGATGACTTTCTAATGATTGGTACAGATTTGAAATGTTAGGACCCCAAGATTCCTTGTACAAATCATTCTAATTGAGAAACGGAGCAGTACAATGGAAATCTAAAACAGTGGTGAGAAATTTATCTCCAATCATGTAGATAAGCAATAATTGTCAACATTGAAAAAGAACTGCAACTGGTGCAGAGAAGTGCGGTACTTCTATGGGATGTTAAGTACAGTATAAATGACGAACTAAACGATGGAAAGCGTTAATTTACACCTAATATTTACCCAAACATTTCTGAAATGTCTTAAAATGTTAATTTTACCAATCAGTAGCAGCACTGTTACTGAATAGAATTTTATGTTCCTCTTATTATATATTTTTATTGTGTATATTTTTTATGTTTAGGCAGAAGAAGTTGTGCTGGCGAGACCTTGGCTAAAATGGAGATTTTCCTGTTTTTTACATCACTTTTGCAACATCTCACATTCAAGGCCCCTCCTGGAGCTAACCTAGACCTTACACCTGCATTGGGGTCTACAAATTCCCCTAAACCTTTTGAAATTTGTGCCTTACCTCACTACTAGGATGTGGAAATTCATTTCCTTTATGGTTGTGAAGGTTCTCATTCATCCATGTCATGGGATATCAGTGGTAATAAGTCAGAACAACTGGATTTTTTGTATTTTTGTTCTTGAAGATGTTTCACTGGCTTTTTTAATTATAATAACTTGTGCAAGGAATCTCCAAGCTTGAACAGCGGGTGCAACATCTATTCTTGGCCACTTACAATAATGTTCAAAACCTCTGCCTAGGAAGTTTAATGACACCTGATAGCTTCAGGCATGACAATGCAATTAACATCTTATCACCATGAGGTCCTTCAACTTGCGTTGATTGTGATAAACAAACTAGGGCTTGTTCACATCTGCACAGGAAGCTCCATTCTGTGCAAACAGACCAAACAAAAATATACATTATTTTTGTTGTTCTGCTACTCTAATGGAGCAGAACAACAAAATCAAAAGTGATGTGAATGACCCCTTATACTGACTGAAGTCTGAGTCATCAGTATTTAATGTCCAAGATTCCTTGTACAAGTGATTCTAATTGAGAAAGCCAGTTGGATAACTAGTGAAACGTTTTCAGGGGGAAAAAAAAACAAGCCCAGTTGCTCTGACTTATTACTACAGATATTTAGTTCTTTTATGGAAAATGCTGTTTATTTTCACAGTGTCTCAAGTAATAAAATGAAAATGATTGTATGACTCATATAGACTGCAATGGAGAAAGTGCATGCTTGATTGTAACGATGGATGCCAAAAGACCCACTTACAATACCCCCAGTAGGTATTTGTTCCATGGTTGGGTCTTCTACCTATTAGACTTTTATGACATATCCTACTGAAACACCATAAATGTCTAAGGTTGGGATACTCTTTTAATATTTACCAAGAAATTATAATTGCTGTTTTCATATGTATTTTGACATTATGTTATACATTGTGAATAATATATTGTGATTAGAGATGAGCAAATTTTTAAAAAATTTGGTTGGTTCACCAAATTTTCCGAAACAATTCGATCCGAATAAATTTGTGGCGAATCGCGCTAAAAGACGGCTACTTCCTGGCTGCAGAGAGCCTTTATAGTGGTGTAGAACACAGTGCCTTGCAGTAACAGGCATAGGGAGTCTGCTATGATAGTGAAACAATACTGTGAGCCAGTATGACATGCAGATGACAGGCTTCGCTCTTAGAATCGCTGCACACTTAACGTATTTGAGCAGTTAAGGGGCCAAAACTGACCAAATAATTCAAGTGTGAACTCAGCCTTACAGGTCAATGCTAGCGCCAGCTATAAAGAACCGTGCAGAGGTCCAAGATCCTACTATAGTGTGAAAGAGCGCACTCCTTTTAAACCAATTCACTGATTCCACATAGATTTCTACAGAACTTGTTCTATTAAACGCTTATACAAGCAGAGCTTCCCCCGATAGTGTGGAGATGGCAGTGGCAGCAGCATCAGGAGACCACAGAGTAACACGATGACAGAGATGGCAAGGGAAAAGTTCCCATCACCACTAATGTCTGTGCTTGAGGAATTGACGTAGAACATGTGTCAATTGTTGTCAACTTTGACCTGCCTGTAGAAGGTTTGACAGAGTGGCACAACGACAGTGTGTAGGCGGCAGTAGCGTCAGGAGACCAAAGTGGAACAACGACAGTGTGGTGGTGGCAGTGGCAGCAGACTATAGAGTGGCACGACGACAACGTGTAGGCAGCAGTAGCATCAGAAGACCACAGAGTTTGACGACGACAGTGTGTAGGCAGCAGTAGCATCAGGAGACCACAGAGTGGCACAACTAGTGTGTAGGCAGCAGTAGCATCAGAAGACTACAGAGTGGAATGACGACAGTGTGGAGGCGGCAGTAGCATCAGGAGACCACAGAGTGGCACAACAACAGTGTGTAGGCGGCAGTAGTATCAGGAGACCACAGAGTGGCATGACGACAGTGTGGAGTTGGCAGTAGCATTAGGAGACCACTGAGTGGCACAATGACAATGTGTAGGTAGGAGTAGCATCAGGAGACCACAAAGTTGCACGACAAAAGTGTAGAGGTTGCAGTAGCATTAGGAGCAGCATAGAGAGTTGCACAGCGACAGTGTAGAGGTGGCAGTGGCAGCAGCTGTAGCATCAGGAGACCACAGACTGGCACGACACCAGTGTGTAGGCAGCAGTAGCATCAGGAGACCACAGAGTGGCACAACACCAGTGTGTAGGCAGCAGTAGCATCAGGAGACCACAGAGTGGCACAACGACAGTGTGGAGGCGGCAGTAGCATCAGGAGACCACTGAGTGGCACGACAACAGTGTGGAGGTGGCAGTAGCATCAGGAGTAGCATAGAGAGTGGCACAACAACAGTGTAGAGGTGGCAGTGGCAGCAGCTTTAACATCAGAAGACCACAGAGTCTCTTCACGCTGATTAAGGCCAAGGAGAGATAATACCCCCAAACCCTGACAGGCCTCTCACCCAGTTAAGCCAGGACTCTCTGCTTTGCACTGATGAGGGGCAATCACCCTGAAACAGCTGCTCTGCAGATGAGGTGCTAGCTTATTTAATATCTGAGTCATGTTTCAAGGCTTATTTAAAGAGTTGAACATTAATTTATTGGAGAGCTGCCTTTCATCTGGTGGCATTAGAGGAAGAGCTTGTTAAAAGCTCATTTGCATCCCTTTTCCTCCCAGAATTCCAGAAAAGCATGAATGGCCTATAAGTCTCCTCACGCCGATTAAGGTGCTTGCTCCCCAAGGACAGATTGGCATGACAACAATGTAGAGGTGGAAGTAGCAGCATCAGGAAGCCACAGAGTGGCACGATGACAGAGTGTGGAAGTGTCAGCAGCAGTAGCAGCATCATCAGGAGGTCACAGAGTGGCACAATGACAGAGTGTGGGGGGTGGGTGGCAAAAACAGTACCCACTGAGGATGGTGGGAGTAAGAAGGAGCACTTGGCATCAGATGTGTGGCATCAGGTGGGTGGCAGCATCAGAATAGTGGCTGAGGCTGGTAGCCAGAAGAAACAGCAAGACAGCATGTCTAATCTGATGCATCAGATATTGGTGGGTGGAAATCCTGGCTGATCCACACCTGATTCGTCTTGAAAAAGGTCAATCTCTCCACATTTTGGGTGGAGAGGTGAGTTATCCTTGGGGTAACTATGGCCCCCGCCGCACTAAACACCTGCTCTGATGCCACACTACTAGCCAGACAGCACAGCTTTTCCAGAGCAAACATGGCCAGTTGTGGCCACAAATCCAGTTTGGCTGCCCAGTAGTCCAGCGGATCTTCAATGACAGGTGGCAGGGTGCTAATGTCATGCTGCTGTTGCTGCTACCATGCTGATGTGGCTGGGGATGTCTGATGTCATTTGCATGGAAGTCGAAGACCGAATCAACCATTAAAAAACCTCTGGGTTTCAGGTCAAGACCCGACCTCTAGATGACACCGGGAGCTCAGGCCTCTCAAAGTGACCCCTGCTGCCACACCCCCTTACTCTGCTGCGACCTGTGCCTGAGTCAAAAACATTTAGGCCTCTGCCACTCCTCTGTGCAGGGCCTGTCACTTCTCTGTCTGACATACTGTTAGATCAAATCAAATAAATAATTAAAAAGGAAATTGAAATACGCTACAAAGGGCTGTAATTTTCCCACTTCACCACACAACGGCTAATACATTTTTTTCCCACCACTAATAAACGACAGAAGGTTTGACAAGATTTAACTTCGGCGCTGTACGCCAAATAGAACTTTTTTGCCATTTATACATGCTACAAAGGGCTGTAATTTTGCCACTACACCACATAACGCCTAATACATTTTTTGCCACCACTAATAAACAACAGAAGGTTTGACAAGAAATAACTTTGGCGCTGTACGCCAAATAAACTTTTTTTTGCTACAATACATGCTACAATGGGCTGTAATTTTCCCACTTCACCACACAACAGCTAATAAGCCCTTTCTGTTTTCCAACACTAAAACAGCAAAAAAGGGCTTTACTAAATGTAACTACAGCGCACAAGGGTTAATAAGACCCCAATAATCGGAATTACAGAGGTATGATCTATTGCAAACCTAAAATGAGCAGCTGTATTCTGCCAATTTTGAACCCCAGTCAGTGCACCAAGGTGTAATAGGATTTTTGCTATTACCCTGTCTCCAACCACCCCTATTGAACCCTGTTCTGCTTCAATACTTTCCTCCCTATCCTTTCCCTACACTTCTATTGAGCAATATATACGCGCCTGCTAATGTCTCTCCCTGCACTAAGTTCTCTGGAGAATGGCAAAATCCAAGATGGCCGAGGCTATTTATAGGGCTGTGACATCACAGGGCTGGTTGGCTGCTGATTGGCTGCATGCATGGCATTGTGGGTGATCCCGCGTTTCCACAGTTCCTTGCTCCATGTCCTAACACCCCACATTCGTTACTACAAATCGTCAGTGTAGATATATATATATATATATGTGTAAAACCAGTGGAGGGGGAGGAAGGAAAAGTGTAGTGTTAGCTACCCGACTTGTATACATAATGACTGTGACCGGGCTGCAACTCTACTGTATCTGTTACAATATAGAGAAGGAGAGTAATGTCTGGTTAGTACACTAGTAAGGAGAGGTTTGTAAGAGAGCTGCAAGATCAGACAGCAGAAGGCCCCTTTGCAAGAACAGTAATGTAGAAGTAAGACCAGAGGAAAGTTTTTATTTTTCACTATTTTTTTTCACTAGGTATGCTAGTATAACATAGTTACAATTTGTTTTTAAACTATGTTTAATTCCAGAAATGTGTCAAATGGTTTTGCTTTTAATGTGAAAAAATAAAAACAGTTTTTGTAACATGTTCCCTTGAGTGCTAAATTATGTTTGTTATTTGTAAAACATTCTATTTTTAACCCGTTACTGACCACCTAATGTATATACAGTATATATACAGTTGGGTATTTAACCACTTCCTGTCCGCCCGCTGACTATAAACGTCCAGGAAGTGGTTGTTTATCTCTGAAAGGACGTTTCTAAACGTCCATTCAGAGATAGAAGCTGCACACTAATCGTGCAGCTTCTGTGCCAAGAGCCCGATGTGAGTGACAGCAGGGTACCCCAAAGAGAAGGCAGGGACCGTTCCTGGGTCTCCTTGCCTTTTAGACCGCTGTATACACAGCACTTAACGAGCGTTGTGTATACAGCTGAGGAAGCGCTATCCTGTTCTTGTCCCAGCCGGTGGTCATGTGACCGCAGGGGCCAGGTGAGTGCAGGAGCTGTCGGGTCATTCATAGACCATGATCAGCCCTGAACTGAGGCTGTGCAGCACTGAATAATGCTGTACAGCCTGCCTGGGGGGTGTAGTTCCCCTGTAACTAGGACTACTATGTCAGCCCCAGTTACAGGAGAAATCAATAGTGAAAAAAAAGTGAAGTTAAAGGGGCTCTCCGGGAATTAAGAAAATGAAAATACTTAAATATTACTTCATTATAAATATATTCCCAAATACCTTTCATTAGATATAATGGCTTGTTTTGTCTGGGGAGCATTCATTAGTACACACAAAAACTGTCCTAATCACACAGGTGGACAAGTTACTTCACAACACTGAGGAAAAGAGCTGCCTCATCCTCTTCTCTGCTCTGCTGAATACAGCTTATAAGATCTTCAGCCGAATCTCTGTAGCAATGGAGTTCATGAGCAGATGTGGCTGTCCTGTCCACCCTCTGTACTTCATGTCTCCTCATGAACTCTATTGGTACAGAGATTCAGGTGAAGATCTTATCAGCTGTATTCAGGATCATAATCCCTAATGAGCAGAGTAGAGGGGAGGGTGAGGCAGCTCTTTACCTCAGTGAAGTAACATCCTCCTGTGTGATTAGGACAGGTTCTGTGTGTCCTAATAGGTCGGCGGCAATTTTGTTTCTCTAACCATTGCTCCCCAGACAAAATGAGCTGTTATAGCTAATGAAAGGTATTTGGGAATATATTTATAATAAAGTAATATTTACATATTTTCATTTTCTTAATTCCCGGAGAACCCCTTTAAATGTCCCCCAAAGGTCTTGTATGACCTTATGGGGGACACAAAGTGTAACATAAATAAAAAAATAAACAGTATTATGAAAATGAAAAAAGTAAATTTCACAAGTCCGCAACGACTGGCTCAATAAAAAATATTGCATGATCTACCCCATCAGGTGAACGTTATAAAAAAAATAATAAATAAACATTATGCCAAAACAAATTTTTTTAGTCACCTCACCTATCAAAAAACATAATATCAATCAAAAAGACTTATGTACCCCAAAATGGTAGCAAAAAAAAACAGCATCTCATCCCGCAAAAAATGAGCCCCCCCACAGAAATTTAAAAAATATGGCTCTAAGAAAATGGCAAACGCGAAAACATGCTATTTTTTCTAAAAACCTATCAAAAACCAACAGACAGTAATAGGTATATCTCCCTGAATAGCTGCCACATACCTACCTGGTTGAGAAACATTCCTTGCAGTCAGTACTGTACATAAGACTGAGAAGGAACTGTACGCTAGTTGAACACTTCAAAGAAGAAGCTGAAGAACTCCATGCAAAATTTGAAGAAAAGGGCTATGATAGGAATTCCCTAGAAAGAATCAGTACAGAAATAGAGAAGGTAGAGAGAAAAACACTAATTACGAACAAAATAAATGACCTCAAACAGGATACTGGTTCAAAAATAGAAATGGAGAGAATTAGGGTCCCGATAGTGACACAATATAGTGAAAGAGAAAAAACTTTCAAAAATATTATTAAGCGTCACTGGGGGATCCTAAAACAGGATAAAATAATAGAACAGCCAATCTTTACATTCAGAAGAGCAAATAATTTGGGCAACATGATAGCTCCCTCCATTACTTATAAGAATCCCTCAAAAGAACAAAAAAAAGGGTGTGAAAGATAAACCAGAAATGACAGAACAGGTTTCTTTCCCTGCAAAATGTGCAAAAATTGCCAAATAACCAAACAAAAAGAACCCATTTTAAAAATAGGGAAGGAACCAGCCTTATTTAAAATAAAAGACCACCTCACCTGCTGTACAAAAGGGGTTATTTACTTCATCAAATGCCCATGTGATAAAATATATGTAGGCAGGACCAAGAGACTTCTAAAAACGAGAATAAGAGAACACGTCAATAATATTAATAAAAAATATGAAGATCACCCCTTATCAAGAAATTATACGGAACATCATAGTGGGAAATTTGGAGGATCAGAGTTTGGAGGAATTGAGAAAATCAAATTTGACATAAGAGGAGGAGATCGAATAAAACGGATGTCAAGAATTGAGAGCCGCTGGATATACAAACTGAACATTTGCATTTTAATAAATAAATAGAAGGGGATCATAATGTACGTGGATAATAATAAAAACAATAAGGAAGAATAATCCACGGAATCATAAAAGAGAAATTAAAACTCGAAATCCTGAGCAAGCTGTTATCTACGCTGCATATATTTGGATGATGGTTGCCATGGTGAATGAGTGTCTATTTAACCCCAAAAAGGTAGGAGGAGAGCCTATCCCTGACGAAGGAACATGTATTGGTTCCGAAACGCGTTGGAGGCTTTTTTGGTCCTTTGGGGCACCCGTAGAGAGGCATGTGACGTCACAGTAAGTTCCTTCACGGCAGCTATTTTCCGGCTTCCCCATACGCGCGCCAGCCACCGGCCGGAGTGGCGTGTGTTTTTCTTATTTCGGGTAGAGACACAAAGCATCTAGATTCAAGCGGAGATTTGCGATTTCAAACCCATGAAGGAAATCCGAATATCGAGCAACTCAGGACACTCCGTGAAACAGGTAGACATCATAAAGATAAGTGCTGTTTCCGCGCGTATGGTAGCTTTTTCCTTTTCTCTGATAACTGACATTTGATGTAATATTAGAGTGGTGGCAGTCCACTCATTTTACCATACAGCAGCAATGCTGCCCTTCATATCCTCTCATTTTCCTTGAATAGGCATATGTAGGAGAGAAGGTCAGTGAGGCACATTGGTAGCGCAGGTGTAACCCTTTATTACCCTTTTTCTATAAATGCTCTTATTGTGTAAAATGTAAAAAAAAAAAAAATAGACATATTTTATATTGTTGCGTCCGTAACAACTGGATCTTTAAAAATACCACATGATCTACCCCATCAAGTGAACGGTTTAAAAAAATATATATATAGAAAAATTTCACAAACTGCTTTTTTGTGACTTCACCTCCCAAAAAATGAGATAATAAGCGACCAGAGAGTCAAATGTACCCCAAAATGGTGCCAATAAAAAGCACAGCTCTTCCTGCAAAACATAAGCCCTCACACAGCTCAGTCAAAAAAAGGTAAAAAGTTATTGCTCTTAAAAACCATGACAGAAAATTCCATGTTAAAAAAACAGATGCCTCTCCTTCCCTAATGAGCCCTGGCATATCCCCAAATAACAGTTTATGACCACAATTGGGGTGTTACTGTATTCAGGAGAAAGTGGGTAGCAAATTGTGGGGGGATATTCTCCTGTTATCTTTTGTGAAAAAGAAAGTTTGGGCCTAACGCACCATTTTCTTGTAAAAAAAAAAAAACAGCCAAGTATTATAAATTCTATGAAACACCTGTAGTGCTCGCTACACCCCTTAAAAATTCCCTGGGTGGTGTAGTTTACAAAATGTGGTCACTTTTTGGGGTTTTTGCTGTGGGGGTGCCTCAGGGTCTCTTCAAATACAACATGGCGCCCAAAAACCATTCTAACAAAATCTGCTCTCCAAAAATCATATTGCACTACTTGACTTCTGTGCCCTGCCGTGTGCCCATACAGCAGTATAAGACCACATGTGGAAGGTTTCAGCAAACTTCAGAATCAGGGTAATAAATATTGAGGTTTGTTTTGTTTTTAACTAGAGATGAGCAAATCTATTTGCCGCTTCGTAGATTCAATACGAATCTTCGCAATTTTCTACTCCGAATTGGATCTGGATCTTTTCAGATTCGCTCCGTTCGAATCTTAAATGTTCTTAAACCTTTGTACTCAAACGCTACATACGCGTCTGATGAATTGTACGCTAATGCTACGTACCAGTTCATTCATACGCTGATTCGAACAAATTCAGTTAATTAGCAAACTTTTACTGTATGTTCATTATTTGTGCTGAAATGTTTGCGGTGAGAGCCCGGTCACCTGACCTAGTGAGAAGGGCTTGCTCTGATTGGCAAAATCACAGAAAAAAAAGTGGTCTCAAATGGCAGAAAAATGCTAAAAAACCCCAAATGCTGTTGCACATTTCTAACCGGGGGAGCAAATCCTGCACATGTGATCCGCTGCTGAACGTAATCCCCAGCAAAAATGCATACAATGGACGATGCCTGCAGCGGACCACATGTACCACAAAAACATCCTACACAGGATAACCAAATGTGCGGATGTGACAAACTATATAAAACAACAATTCACAGAAAATTTATTCTTGGAGGTGTGGCAACTCCTTGGTGAGGGCACTGTGGGGAATCGTCATCACTGCGCGCAGGAGGCACGTGAACACGTGCTGCCGGCGTCCCTGGCTGGAGTATGTAAGTATGTATGTGTATGTGTGTGTATGTATGTTCTCTGTGTCTGTGTCAACATGTGTGGGGCCGGAGCGGCAGTACGGATCCGTCAGCACCCTTTAGGTGCCGGTTCCGTGCAGCCGCTAGTGTGAAAGAGGCCTTAGACAATTATCTTTGTTTATTCCATCAGGTAAAAATTAACAAGGTCTCGCACTAACATGTCAATCAAATGTTCAATTGATACATATGTCAAGATAATTTTATAAGACCCAAAGTCCAAATGATCAGAGACTCCATCTTTCCATCTTCACACTTTAAAGGGTTTAAAGACAAACAAGTAGAACCATACTGCAAAAAAAAAAAAAAAATCGCACAATCCTTTATACTTAGGGGTGATGTTTCTCATGGTGGAGACACCAACTATTGTAGGGAGTCTTTCAAGCAATGCTCATTTGGAAAAGGTATGTAAATATATCTTCCTTAGAAGGAAGAAACAATGTTTCCTTTCTGGAGATTAAATATTTCCATATCTTTATTCACTCAAACTTGTGATGTTTCAACTTCCAATAGGTCTTTCTCAGGCCTATTTTTTCATGATCCCATTGCATCTAAATTTTAAATGAAGCAAGTTTGCAATAGATCTTAATTCACATTACTTTGTTTCTACATATCTTAAGCAGACAGTGCTTCTGGTCACAGACACCAACCAAACCCTATACAGTCTGATTTTGGCAATTAAATTCCCACCAATTTGTCACATATTTTATGCTAAGCATACTTTTGGTAAGTTATCAAGTGCTAAAGGAAATATTTGACTGCAATTTCAGACTACACTGTGTTTGCTTGTTGTCTGTTACCAAGGAGATACACAATGTAGGTCTCTATCGAAGCTGGCGAAACAAAACAGTAAAGCATTTTTAATAAAGACCTGCTGCAAAGCAGCCTTATATCTCATTTTAGATGTAATGGGGCAATACAAGAAATGTTCATTCTACAGTGAGCAATACTTACTGTATTTCTTTAGACTGAAATACCCCTTCCTAAGCAGTGGAGTTTGGAGGTGCATGGAAAGAGGCCAATAAGAATTGACAACCACACATTTGTTGCATTGCTTGTGTATACACTTTACTGATTGGACTTTGCGTGATTGGAGTCAGGAAGGAATTTTTCCCCCTAAAGTGGGGAAAATTGGCTTCTACCTCACAGGGTTTTTTTGCCTTCCTCTGGATCCACTTGTAGGAAAACAGGCCGAACTGGATGGACAGATGTCTTTTTTCGGCCTTACAAACTATGTTACTATGTTACTGAACATTATCTGAAGCTATTCACAGTATATAGGTTAATCAGTTCAAGACTGTTCCATTGCCGCCAACTTTACTAACTATATTTACCAACTATATTTTGTATTTTTCATTCACATGGCTTTGAAAGCCATAGCATTTTTGTTTGGTTACTTAAAATGTTTTGGATCTTTTCAAACGGCTTTTTTTTTCTTATTCCATTTTATTTGGTACTTTTTGTTTGGGAAATTGTTTGCTTTGTATTTTTTTCATATTTTTAGTAGAACAAAGTGCAACTAAAATACATTTTAAATTATGTACACTTTCTGTTATGGTAATTTTGATATAGGGGAGATACAGTTTATGGTTGTGGCTATAAACAGCAGTGTGGCAAATCATGTTCTTAATGGTTTATGACCAGGCCCAGACGGACAACCATTATTATACTACCACACTTTTTTCTGAAGTCTTATCTCCATTTCTACTGAAAGCCCTCAATTCCTCTCTGGTAGGTACCCCTTCCTGCCTCAGTCCCTGGCGGCCCATATCACATTAATACACAAGCCACAAAAAGACCCCACCTTGTGCTTCAATTATCGCCCAATCTCACTATTGAATATAGACGTTAAGGTCTATGCAAAGATACTAGAATCTAGAATTACAATACGTACATGGTAATTAATTGAATGAATTAATTCAAATGAAGAAACCTTTGGTGCTGCTGGGGACTGACACAGAGAAGGCTTTCGACAGGGTGGCTTGGCCCTTTGTGTGGGCTACTCTGGCGAAATTTGGCTTTCCCCTCCAATTTATAGAATCAATCTTTACCATCTATGCCTCCCCATGTGCTTATATTCGGGTCAATGATATCTTTTATCCGGCCTTTCACATACAGAACGGCACTAGGCAGGGATGCCCTTTGTCACCCATCCTGTACATTCTGACTCTCGAACCCCTTTTACAAAAAATAAGACAGACAAAAGAAGGGAGAGGTCTGATCTGGGGGAAAACAGAATATAAACAAGCGGTGTATGCGGATGACCTTCTTTTACTCATCTCAAACCCTAAGCAAGCATTCCCGGTTATTCTACAAATTTTCGATGCCTTTGGTTATATATCCAATCATAAAATTAATCCCACTAAATCCCAGGCATTGGGCATAAATGTCCCCTCTCATACTATTGACTCTCTTAAACACACCACCCCATTTGTGTGGACCTCTGATTCTGTTAAATTCCTAGGAGTGAATGTTACTTTTGACTTTGGAACCTTATATGAAAACAATTATAAACCATTAACCCTTTCATGACCGGAGGTTTTTTCGGTTCTGCATTTTCGTTTTGCGCTCCCTGCCTTCAAACAGTCATAACTGTTTTATTTTTCTGTTCACATAGCTGTATGAGGGCTTGTTTTTTGCGGGACAAGTTGTACTTTCCAACAACACCATTTAATATTACATATGGTGTAGTGGGAAGCGGGAAAAAAATTCCAAATGGGGTGAAATTGCAAGAAAACCGCTATTCCGCTACAGTTCTACAGGTTTCCTATTTACAGCGTTTGATGTGCATTAAAACTGACCAGTTACTTTCATTCTACTGGTCAGTACGAATCCGGCAATACCTAATATGTATAGTTTTTCCTGCATTTAGATGGTGATAAAATAATTAGAAAGTTGCCCTTTTTTTTTTTTTTCCTTGTCATATCTTGACCCCTATAACTTTTTGGTATTTATGTGTACAGAGCTGTATGGGGGCTCATTTTTTGCGGGGTGGTCTGAAGTTTTTATTGATACCATTCTGGGGTGTGTATGACTTTTTGATCACTTTTTATTTAATTTTTTTTTAGAAAAAAAAAGCGACAAAAAACTGCGAATCGCCATTTGGACGCTTTTTTCCGCCACACAATTCGCCGTATTGAAATTTTTTTTTTATATTTTAAAAGTACGGGCGTTTTCGGTCACGGTGATACTCATGATGTCTATATTTATTGTTATTTAGGTGTTTATTTTTTACTTATACGGAAAGGGGGGTGATTTGAACTTTTATATCTTTTTTATTTTTTATATATTTTTTAACATTTTTTAAAAATTTTTCTGTGATTATTTTAAAGCTCAATCATCATCTGATCTATTGTGTTTTGTTTTTTTTCTTTATGAGCAATCATGGATTTACTAGATGCAGTTAAAACCATGAATTGCTCATTTCTTATCCTGGCCTGCCATCTAGTGGCCAGAATAAGAATTGCAGTTTGAAAACTGTAATCCTCACCAGGGAGGATTACAGTTTTCATATGGTGTACAGACACCCCGATTGGCCAATCGGGGCGTCTGTACACCACCCGGAAGCGTGGGCTTCCGGGTTAAGACGCATCCTGATGCCGTGATCACGTGTGATCACGGCATCAGTAAGGCCCTGGGAGTCGCCGCCGATGAAGGTGAGAAGCGGCAAGTCTCTGCTGTTAGAAACAGCAGAGACTTGCCGGCCATGACGCCCGCCGCACCTGCGAGCGGGCGTCATGTCCCCGCACCGCCCGCGTGCCGTACATGTACGGCGGCGGTCGGGAAGGGATTAAACCATTAAAATAAATTCCTGAGATATTAAGTTCTTGGTCACCAACTTTTCTGTCCTGGATAGGATGTAGGAACATATTTAACTCACTGATCATTCCCAAAATCACATATTTGCTGCAAGTTCTCAAGTAAAATTGCCCAGATTGTTCTTTTCTTAAATCCAGAGAATTTGTTCACGATACGTGTGGGGCACAATCAAACCTAGAATTTCCCACAAAATTCTACAATTGCCCTTTACCCGTGGAGGAATCAGCTTACCTTTGCTGCATAGGTTCTACAAGACCGTGCACTTAGCGCGAATTACTGACTGGATTAGACGACCCCCGCACAAACAATGGATTAATCTAGAGGAACACTTGAGACAACTCCCTCTCAGGCATATTGTGTTTGCTAACCCCAAACATTTAAAGACATTTAAAACCACGAGTTCACTGGCAGCGACCACACTGGGTATCTGGAAGGAAGACTCCATCAGGAAACATTGTATGGAGTTCCCTTCTCATTTATGTAGAGTCTCTGATTCTTTCAGCCACAGGGATCCCGGATTTCTTTCATTACCTCCTAAGATTAGAACATGTGAGATACCTGTGGAAGAGGTTTTGGATGACGATGGCACAATTCCTGCCCAATCTGATCTAACCAAGGAACTTAAATCTCCCCATTTAAATACTCTTCAATATAATTTCATTAAATCCACCATACAACAGAATGTCAGCCAATGGCGCCAATCCCCTGAACTAACTTGGTTCAAAAAATTATTGACTCAGCTTAAACCCACACCCAAGTTACTAAAATTGGCAGCTCCTTACAAGAATCCGAACTCCCCAAAACTTTGTATTTCATTAAAGAATGGGAAAGAGATCTGGGCTTAACCATTAATAATGAGGAGTTAAAAACTATTCTGTGGACACCTAAGCTAACTTCTAGATGTATAACTCAGCAAGAAAGCACATACAAGGTTTTATCTAGATGGTATCTAAACCCCAGACAGATTGAAAAAATGTATTCTACAACTTCAGATAAATGTTGGCGATGAATTCTGGAAAGAAGTGTTTAAACACATCTCTTCCTCATTCAAATCGCCAAACTATCAACTCCCTCTGACCCCAGCGACTGCTCTGCTCTCGCTTCTTCCCAGAGTTGGATCGGTGGACAGGAGATGCCTGACCAGGGTGCTCTTGGCATGCGCTAGATTACTAATAGCAAAGAATTGGAAATCTGAGACAGCCCCTACTGTTCCTGAGTGGATCACTAAAGTGGACTATGTTGCGCAGCTAGAAGAACTCTCCCACTGGGAACTCCATAATAGAACCAAATATGAAAGGATTTGGTCTCCTTTGATTAACAAATAACGACCATGGGGCTTTCTCCTCACATTAAGATGACTCTTATTCAACACACAACAGAAATACCCCTACTCAGCATTCCTTAACATCTAGAACATAGGGTGTTTAAAACACTTCACCTGCATTCCCGTAAGAACCACTCTATCCTCGCCTCTGCTATTACCTTCCATTGAACAGACCAATGGACGGATAGACATAAATGCTAACCATCTTATTCTTTCCCACCAACAAGTTGTGATTGTACCTATTCAGCAACAATCATCTACCCCACCTATTCCCCCTCCCATACTATCCCCCCGCCCTTTTTCTTTTCTGCACCTCCCTGGCGCACTTCCACATTTCCCTTGACCACTCTCTTCCCCTTTCCTTCATCTTTAGTCCTCCCCCACTGTTCTCTGTTTAGTTCAATATGTTTTAATCGCTTGATTGCTCATACTTATATGTGCAGAGTAACCTGCAACTTACCTTCTAGGATACATACTCCTGTTCAGGTTTCAAGATTATACAGTTTGTCATGGGACTCGGCTATGAGTATGTTTCACCTTTACTGGTTCTTATATTATGCATTTACCATTTATTGAATACCTGATTTCTGTATATAACAATGTACAGTTTTGAAAACTAATAAAAAGAATTAAAAAAGAAAAAAAAAGAAGTTAAAGGGAATCTTGCACATTTTTCTTGATTGAAATTAAAGGAAGTCTGTCAAATGATTTAGCCCAACTAAACCACTGTCAACAGAACATTTAGCAACATATTCACAGCATCTTTATTTCTGAAAAAATCAGGATTTATCGATTATGCAAATTCAGATGGACGTGGCAGAAGGACAATCCCCTTTCTGGCAAGGGATTTAGTTCTTGCTTGTATGCCTTGTCTAACATCTCCCCCATGGCCTGAGTGACAACACCAGCACTTCTGACATCACAGGAGTCGTCTTCAGTCCATTGAAATATCACATTTGTAACCAGCCTGGCACATTTGCTGTTGCCCACAAAAAATTCATAATGTGCAACAGCTGTCCCGCATGCAAGATTTCACTTAGATTTGTGGTGAAATTGCATTGTTAATCGGGGCACAGGAAGATGTTAGGCAAAGCTTGCATGCAAAACTCGAATAAAAACATCTTCTAAGTACGGGGTATAGCACATATTTCATAAGATTTGGGACCATTTGTTGAGGACATTGCAGGGTTCAAGTCCAGTATAGCTCCAGGTTGGGGCTGGAATGTGAAGTTCTGTAGCAAAGCGGTGAAGAAGAGAAATAGCTCCATTTTGGCCAAGGTCTCACCTGCACAACTTCTCTTACCTGGCAGTAAAAAAGGTACAAAAACATAATCAGATACTGCAGATAACACAAAGTTTTATTTGTCTTACATCTATCATGTTGTTTTATTAGAATTAAAATGATAAATGTGAGTGGGAATTGAGAGAGTGTGAAATTAACATTAAAGGGGGTTTCTGAGATTTTCATGCTGATGACTTATCCTCAGAATAGGTCATCAATATCAGAGCGACATCAAGTAGATGAACAGTGGGGGTCTGACATCTGGCACCCATGCAAATCATCTTCTTGAGGAGGTCATAACACTCCTGTGAGCGCAGCAACCTGCTCATAGCTTACAAAGCATAGTGCCATCCATTGGATAGTGGCTCTATTCACTTGAATGGGATTCAGCTGCACCTAGGTCATGTGACTAATGACCATGACATCACTGACCTAGTAAGAGGCCATGCCACTCCTCTTTGGGTTTGTGATGCATATATGCAATGTGTTTTGCACACAGAGCCATCTTAATAGCTACCATGTACCCTAGATACCTGTCTTATCTGTGACCTGTTGTGGACACATTGATGACCCATGGACTAACTCCAGTAGAAAAGCGTCTGGATGGACCTAGGGAAATCTTAGGATATATTTATTCTATGGGGTTGCTTGTTTCAGAGAATGGTTTTCCATCTCCACCAAGGGCAAGTGATAGGGTTTTCCCCATCGATAGTGTTAACTATATTTTCCTTGCCCTTTGGACAATTCCTGGACCATTGAATTGATGAAACTTCACCACCAGCCACTCTGTACAGTGTGTTACCATAGACTATTTCAAGATCAATCTGTGAAGCCTGCAACAGTGAATATTTGTGAGTAGTGAGTTGTATTATCTAAATACGGTTACAGTTTGTGTATCATGGAGCACATATGCTTTTCAGTACCAAATGATATAATTTACCCAATTTGTATTATAACTGGGGTTTGAGTATAAGTAAATAGTAGCAACGCTATGACCACGTGAACTGGATATCCACACTGCCAATTTCTAAGGCGATTTACAGGTGTTTTATTACTTAGTATGGTTTTAATTATATTTATTAAAAGTCATATTTTAATTGAATGTAGCTTCCTTTTTTGGTGATAATGTCTGTGATAAGACAACCTTTGAGGAGTGGAAAAACCTTGATAATTCTAATGAAGCATAATATTGTTACCTATAGAGAATGGTATGAAGGCCTCAATCTTCTTCAGTTTTCCTTCTGAGTCAAGAAAGTGTTCAGGGTAAAACTCATTGGGTTTCTCAAAGTAAGTTTCATCTCTGAGAACTGAGTGCAGTAATGGGATTACAACTGTGCCCTGGGGGTGAAAAAGCTACATATTATACAGGGTACACATTCAGAGGTTAAGATGTCCTATTCATTCATTTCATGTTTTTTTCAAGATCTATAAATCCCAATCATAGAGCAATAAGTTTATAAAGATGACCAACAAGGCTTTCAACCAACCCTTCCCCATCAATGACCCATTTTCTCACAAAACAAAGTTAGCACATTATTTTCACATGAGAACAAAACTCTTAATAGTTTGCAAAACATAGCACAAACACTAGGTGGCCACATATAAAAACCTCTACTGTCTCATGACAAAATTTAAAGCTGCTCATTTTGCACCACATATCTCAGGATATATTGAGCCAAAAGAAGAGTCACAGCTGTACAGTATATTTTAAGATGAGTATGGTAAAGCATTAAAACGCAGCGTAAGATCTGTAATCTTCAGATGAATGACTAAATGGTGCACCTAAAAAAATAGAAGGCTTCATATCAACCTCCAAAGTTGGGCCTTCTTTTAGGGTATGTAATTGTGTATAATGTATATAACTCCTCAAAATGTCATCTTATGCTATCTTATATCATTTGCGTGTGATTTGACCTAAAATACCAAACTGACAACCATGAAAATTCATCAGATTCATTTCATAAAAGAGGTTCCCTGCTCAAGACCCCACTCTATTGCCAGAGTCAAAAGCTGCTAGAAAAACTCTTTGGTTACAAGAACAGGGATTTTCTGTGTTGCTTCATGTTCATCAATTTACTAGCATTATGGGGGAATCTGTTATGCAACTGCCTTGCATCTTAATCTAGATTGTGTTAGCTTGTTCTGGTTAACTTTGAGTGGAGCTGTTGACTGCTTAGCCTTCAGATGTCCAAATCTTTTGCTACTCTGTGTTTGGGGTAGTATATTCTATGTGCTTTTGTATCCAGACTCTTAGTATCTTAGAGTGTTTTAGAGTGTTGCATCTGTGTATCTTGAGATCTATAGTCCTATGGTTGAACTTGATAAACGTATGTCTTTTTTTCAACCATATTAACTATATAACTATGATATTCCATTGCTGTGCCTTGAAATTTGTCTTAGTTGAGTTGTTGCTTGTCCTGGCTATTTTTCATGGTTCTATCCACAGCAGGAACAATTTCATATGGTTTGTTTTGGTTCACTAATAGTGTTGAGCGAGCACCTCTGTGCTCGTATGCTCGGGTGATCTGGCCGAGCACTAGGGGGTGCTCAAGTGCTCAGCCGAGCACCCAAGCATAACGTTAGTCAATGGGACTAAACCAAGAACCCCCCGCTCGGAAGAGGGGAGGGTGTTTGGTTAATAGAAAAAGGTCAGAATCGCGACTTCTCCTCTTTCACTCCTTTCACTCGTAAAAGTACGCTCATTAACTGAATCTGTACACATTAGCGCACAATGCCTACGCATTTGTTCGGCCGAACACTGAGCGGACCCAAGCATAGGCATGCTCGGCCGAACAGCGAGTTCGGCCGGGCATGCTCGCTCAACACAGTTCACTAACATTCATCCATTATCAACCTATATGTCATACCACCTTCTGATCACTCCATTGTCATTACACCTTCACTCTGGTGGACATACTGTACTGCAACCATACATGGTCACTTACTCACCTTAACTTGTGATCAACTACTGATCAACATAGGTTACAAAATACAGAAATACAGCAGGTGATTTTCAGGCTGACATTTTGTCATTTGGGATGAGCCCATTAATATATCTGGTTCTCACCTTTGGAATAGAGTAACTTCTGAAGGTAACATCCTGAGAAGTTATATGTGGGGCACTTCCTGGTACAATGTCACCAAACCTTTGAATTTCATTAATGACAGCATCTGTATATGGCATTTCTTTCCTATGCTCTGTTTGAGGCTGAGCTGATCCAATCACTGCATCAATTTCATTATGAACTTTTCCTGTGGGAAGAAGTATGTTCCTTATTGTCCTTATTCTCCACTTTTAACTTTTGTGAAAAATTGAGGAAATAGAGAACTTTAGAATAAAAGTCTATATCCATCTTAAAATGTCATTGTTGTAAGATTAACTTACAAAATCTTGAAAAACTATATGATAATATTACATATTTTGTACCAAGTTAAGCTAATTGCACACTAGGGAAGCTGTCTGCCAGATATCTCAGCATTCCAACATTGCCAGAAGCTTAAGTGTCGACGTACAGTCCCCATTATAGTTAGTACGCAGATATTATGCGCTAGTGTGAAGCTAGCCTACATTCTGTATTTAGTAAAAATCAATAAGTTGAGGTATACAATGTTGTTTGCATGAGAGCTGTTTGTATGACCACTACACTGAATTGAGCTGTGCTTCCAATTCTGTTTCACATACTATTTCCAGCTTCAGAGGCTGCAGGAAACAGCTGATTGTGGAGTACAGGGTGCTGAACCTCCTCTGGTAAGATATTGGTGACCTATCATGAGGTTAGGTCATTAATAGAGATGACTGAATTGATTCTAAACTAATTCTACACAAATTTTCTAAAATTTTGAGGCAGATCTGAATCTAAATTTTTGGTGATTCGATTTGGGAAAACTTATGGAGGGGAGGGAGAGAGAGAGAGAAATAAACAAGAGAAACAAGACAGAAAAAATATGAGACCTCAGAGTGTTCTGGAAATAAACAAGAGAAACAAGACAGAAAAAATAGGAGACCTCAGAGTGTTCTGGAAATAAACAAGAGAAACAAGACAGAAAAAATAGGAGACCTCAGAGTGTTGTGTCAAGACACAAAATATTAAGGTAAGCCAATTGGAACACTTTTGATTAAATGAGGACCTGTATCGAATTGGTCAACCAGTGAATCAAATTTTGAGTGATAAATGCATAAATGACTCAGTTGATACAAGAAGCCAAACAGTACATTGAATATTTCATTTTACAAAACCATAGAGTATTGCACTCTAGCTCTTACTTTGAATTTCTGGATATTTCATCATGAGCAGAAGCCCCCATCTCAATGTGGTTGACGTAGTCTCCATTCCAGCAGTGAACAGATTTTCTACAAGTGCAATCAGGTTCTCATCGTTGAAATACAAAGTAGACTCCGGTTTTCCCTACAAACAAATGAAACAAAGTATGTAACAATTTTTAAGATAAAATGTGGCATATAAAGGGCTTCTCTGGGACCGTAACAGCTATCCTTATGACAAACCATTAATATTAAATTGGTGGTGGCTCTACCTGTGTGATACCTGTCGTTGCACCAAGCTCTGACCTGTCCTACAACATTAACCACCAACGCTCCATCTCACAAAGGTCAGATAAGACCTGGACGTAAGGCAACTGTCTTCATCAAGCCCCCTTCCCCTCACATTTCTGTCAGAAATGCCAAACTATCACTCAATCACATCCTCTCTAAAAGGTTTGTACAATATCCTGCAGACTGACAAACACTGGGCATTTTGCTACCATTTATTTATTTCTACATTTACCGTTTCTTTGACCATGCTAATTTGCTGACAGCACTAGACAGGGACCTGGGGAAAGTAGAACAAACATGTCTTCTTGGAGCTGTTCTCATCAGGAATAGTGTGATTATGAAGTTTTATTCTGCCAGATTCTCCTCTGGCAAGTGCCCAGGAAGGGGTTTCACTGTGAAAGGAAGGCAGAATATAACTTCATATTCACAATACTCCTGATGAGAAAATCCTTACAAAAGATTTGTTTTTCCTGTTCTCCCAAGGCCCTACCTGTGCTGTCATCAGTTTAGCAGGGTCAGAACTGATAACAAGCTCCCCTTAATAAAATGTAGCCTTCTCCATAGACTGTTAGTGACAGAAAAATAACAAATTTTGAGCCTTAGATGTTACAGATTTTCACCGTTTCCTGAAAGTTAACTATGAAAGCCATACCTGCTGAATAAAGTGTCCATTAATGTGATGTACATTATTTATATATGTAACGAGCATTAAACACAAAAGCATATGATTGGATAAAAGGTCTAAGGGTAGCTTAAAGAAGTTGTACACAGTTAGAAAAAACATTGTTGCTTTCTTCCAAAAACTGTGCCTCTTCTGGCCATGGATTAAGTTTCAATACCACATACAACCTGTGAACAGGCATGTGACTCTTTTGGATCAAAGTAGCCTTGGGTTTTTTAATGTTTGAGAACAGCTTTAATTACTACATCAGAGTATGTGTTGGTTTACAACGAATACTAATGAATGAATGTGAAAAAAGTAATGGAAGGTGGAAATTATCATAGCTTTTGGCAACAATTTTAATAACATGTGGACAATACAAATATAAGGTATTTAATATTCATTTGGTCTATTTGCAGCCAGATCTAGTAGTGGCAGAGGGCTACAGTATGTTGAGGGCATTACAGGTTTTTACCATTTACATCATTTGAAATATAGTTTTCACCTCTTGTTGCTTCACCAAATAAGCATCGACAAGATTCCTCTGGTCATTGATGTCCAGCTCTTTCTTCTGTTTTGTGAATGTGGCTCGTATGAAATCATGCAGCTCCTTCATATTTTCAAAAACTTTTCTGTGCGGGCCAGGCATCCAGTGGATCAGATATGGATAACTGTTATAAAGCTTGATAGAAAACAACAAAAAAGGACTCCATAAAACTGCATTTATTTAATTGCTAGTTTTATCAGTCTTATATTCGCTACTTCTAAAAAATGAGAGGTGAGAAATAAAAAATTTTTAGTGCAAAAATGCACAATAGAATGAGAGTGAGTGCAAAAGCAGTTGTGTTTATAGTGCCTGCACATGCATAGTAACATAGTTTATAAGGCCGAAAAAAGACATCTGTCCATCCAGTTCGACCTGTTTTCCTACAAGTTGATCCAGAGGAAGGCAAAAAACCCCTGTGCGGTAGAAGCCAATTTTCCTCACTTTAGGGGAAAAAATTCCTTCCCGACTCCAATCAGGCAATCAGAATTACTCCCTGGATCAACAACAACCCATATCTAGTAACTATAACCTGTAATATTATTACCCTCCAGAAATACATCCAGGCCCCTCTTGAACTCTTTTACTGAACTTACCATCACCACCTCCTCGGGCAGAGAGTTCCATAGTCTCACTGCTCTTACCGTAAAGAATCCTCTTCTATTTTTGTGAACAAACCTTCTTTCCTCCAGGCGCAGAGGATGTCCCCTCGTCATGGTTATTGTCCTTGGGATAAAGAGATCATGGGAGAGATCTCTGTACTGACCCCTGATATATGTATACATAGTTATTAGATCTCCCCTCAGTCGTCTTTTTTCTAAAGTGAATAACCCTAATTTTGATAATCTTTCTGGGTACTGTAGTCCACCCATTCCAGCTATGACTTTAGTTGCCCTCCTCTGAATCCTCTCCAGCTCTGCTCTGTCTGCCTTGTTCACAGGAGCCCAGAACTGTACACAGTACTCCATGTGTGGTCTGACTAGTGATTTGTAAAGTGGCAGGACTATGTTCTCATCACGGGCATCTATGCCCCTTTTGATGCAACCCATTATCTTATTGGCCTTGGCAGCAGCTGTCTGACACTGGTTTCTGCAGCTTAGTTTGCTGTTCACTAAAATTCCTAGGTCCTTTTCCATGTCAGAGTTACCCAATGTTTTACCATTTAGTATGTACTGGTGACTTGCATTATTCCTTCCCATATGCATAACCTTACATTTGTCAGTGTTAAACCTCATCTGCCACTTCTCTGCCCAAGCCTCCAGTCTATCCAGATCCATCTGTAGCAGTGTACTGTCCTCTTCTGTGTTAATTACTTTACACAGTTTAGTGTCATCTGCAAAAATTGATATTTTACTGTGCAAGCCTTCTACAAGGTCATTAATAAATATATTGAAGAGAATAGGGCCCAATACTGACCCCTGTGGTACCCCCACTAGTTACAGTGACCCAATCTGAGTATGTACCATTAATAACCACCCTCTGTTTTCTATCACTGAGCCATTTACTTACCCACATACAGACATTTTCTCCAAGACCAAGCATTCTCCATTTTATATACTAACCTTTTATGTGGTACCGTGTCAAATGCTTTGGAGAAGTCCAGATATACGATATCCATTGATTCCCCGCGGTCAAGTCTAGAACTTACCTCCTCATAGAAACTGATTAAATTGGTTTGACACGACCGATCCCTCATGAAGCCATGCTGATATGGAGTTATTTGCTTATTTTCATTGAGGTACTCCAAGATAGCATCTCTTAGAAAACCTTCAAACAGTTTACCCACTACAGATGCTAAACTTACCGGCCTATAGTTCCCGGGCTCTGTTTTTGGACCCTTTTTGAATATTGGCACCACATTTGCTATGCGCCAATCCTGTGGAACACTCCCTGTCAGTATAGAGTCCTTAAATATCAAGTATAAGGGTCTGGCAATGACATTACTTAATTCTCTTAGGATACGTGGGTGTATGCCATCCGGTCCTGGCGATTTGTCTATTTTAATCTTTTTAAGACGCCCCAGTACTTCTTCCTGGGTCAGACAGGACACTTTTAAAGGGGAATTCACTTTTATATTCTGCATTTCATCTGACAGTTTATTTTCCTTCGCAATGCCTTGCGAAAGTATTCGGCCCCCTGGAACTTTTTAACCTTTTTGCAACATTTCAGGCTTCAAACAAAAAGATATAACATGTTAAATTTTTGGTGAAGAATCAACAACAAGTGGGTCACAATTGTGAAGTGGAAAAAAATTTATTGGATCATTTAAACTTTTTTTGTAATAATAAAACTGAAAAGTGGGGCGTGCAAAATTATTCGGCCCTTTTACTTTCAGTTCAGAAAACTCACTCCAGAAGTTCATTGAGGATCTCTGAATGATCCAATGTTGTCCTAAATGACTGATGAAGATAAATAGAATCCACCTGTGTGTAATCAAGTCTCCGTATAAATGCACCTGCTCTGTGATAGTCTCAGGGTTCTGCATCATGAAGTCCAAGGAACACACCAGGCAGGTCCGTGATACTGTTGTGGAGAAGTTTAAAGTCGGATTTGGATACCAAAAGATTTCCCAAGCTTTAAACATCCCAAGGAGCACTGTGCAAGTGATCATATTGAACTGGAAGGAGTATCAGACCACTGCAAATCTACCAAGACCCGGCCGTCCCTCTAAACTTTCATCTCAAACAAGGAGAAGACTGATCAGAGATGCAGCCAAGAGGCCCATGATCTGCAGAGATCTACAGCTGAGGTGGGAGAGTCTGTCCATAGGACAACAATCAGTCCAACACTTCACAAATCTGGCCTTTATGGAAGAGTGGCAAGAAGAAAGCCATTTCTCAAAGATATCCATAAAAAGTCTCATCTACAGTTTGCCACAAGCCACCTGGGAGACACACCAAACATGTGGAAGAAGGTGCTCTGGTCAGATGAAACCAAAATCCAACTTTTTGGAAACAATGCAAAACAATATGTTTGGTGTAAAAGCAACACAACTCATCACCCTGAACACACCATCCCCACTGTCAGACATGGTGGTGGCAGCATCATGGTTTGGGCCTGCTTTTCATCAGCCAGGACAGGGAAGATGCTTAAAATTGATGGGAAGATGGATGGAGCCAAATACAGGACCATTCTGGATGAAAACCAGTTGGAGTCTGCAAAAGACCTGAGACTAGGACAGAGATTTATCTTCCAACAAGACAATGATCCCAAACATAAAGCAAAATCTACAATAGAATGGTTCAAAAATAAACGTATCCAGGTCTTAGAATGGCCAAGTCATAGTCCAGACCTGAATCCAATTGAGAATATGTAGAAAGAGCTGAAAACTGCTGTTCACAAATGCTCTCCATCCAACCTCAAAGAGCTCCAGCTGTTTTGCAAGGAAGAATGGGCAAGAATTTTAGTCTCTAGATGTGTAAAACTGATAGAGACATACTCCAAGCAACTTGCAGCTGTAATCGCAGCAAAAGTTAAGTATTAAGGCAAGGGGGCCGAATATTTTTGCACACCCCACTTTTCAGTTTTATTATTACAAAAAAGTTTAAATGATTCAATAAATTTTGTTCCACTTCACAATTGTGACCCACTTGTTGTTGATTCTTCACCAAATATTTAAAATGTTAAATCTTTTTGTTTGAAGCCTGAAATGTGGCAAAAGAACTGTAGGTGAGAAGGCAGCAATGCTCTCTTATTCACCTTGGATCCAATGTGTCAAGTAAAGAAAATTGGAGTAAAATCAACAACTACAGGTCAATTTCTGCTATGGATTTCTTCTGCAGTGAATGGATGAGATTTAGTAAACCCTCCCAATTTGCTGCTACTGTAATATGCCATCCAAAATTCCACAGTGGCAAAGCCACAACGTATCCACCATTTGGACCCCATTGAAAATGTGCAGAAGATTAGACTAAAATCCTCTGAAATCAGGGCATGAATGCCACCACAAAAACTAGCCAATTTTTTTTTTTCTTGTGGTGGAATTGCTTCCCGGATCGCAGGAGCTTTCAACCTTTCATTGAGAAGCTTGCAAGTGCAGTACCACAGAGCAGTAGGATATCTGAAAATGGTTTGTTATTTGATTTCATATAATGTTAATGCTATGTATTGTTATGTTATGTATTGCACCCAGCCATCCTTTGCAGGAGGTGAAAGGATCCAGGATTCAGACAAAGCTTATCTCAGTTAGAGAGTTCTATAAAGAGATTGATGGAGAAAGAAAGCTGTGGCCTATGCTTAGGCATCAAGTTAAATAGACTAACAGATCTATGTACAAATTACTGCAAGATCTACAGAAAGAGAGAAAGAGAAGAAGAAAGACAAAGGAGAGAACAGAAGAACTTAGAATCTGCATCGACCATGAGCTTTGGAGTCAGCAAGCTAATCTGCAACTACAGCCATTGAGAATTTGTTGCAGTGGGGGACACTGTTAGGCTACATGTAAACTGACTCATTGTCCATTTTTCATGGCCATTTATGCATCAGTTTCCTGGCGTCTTTCTGCTTTCCATTAAAAATGGCCATGAAAAACAGATACATTTTATTGGCTTTTTGTTTATAAAAATCCCAACCCATGCAGTTTTTATTAAAAATAAACAGTTATCTCATCCACTGGCATGCACAGTGGTATTCACTGCTCTCTTGATTGAAAAGGACCTGCCGAAGGGCCTTCACCCAGCGTGATTATGTCACCGCTCACTCCCAGAATGTTCACTCTGTGACGGCATCACGCTCAGAAAAGGTCCTTTTCAGTGAGGAAAGGAGAAAAGAAACTGCCTCTGCTGTGGAAGTGGATGAAATCAGTGATTTTTTAAAACCTCTAAAAGGCCATATTGCACTAGTGTACCTGTTTTTAACAGCCTTTAGATGGGTGTACTCCTGTCCATTAAAAATGGTCCCATTGATTTTAGGACATTCCCTATTTTTTGACGGCCGCTATTCACTGTTAAAAAATGGTTATGCGAATATCCCCATAGACTACGTTGTTTATGTTTCTGAAAATGGCATTGTGATGGCCGTTAAAAAAAAAGCAGCCATACCGCCATTTTCTACTGTTGTGTTCATGTAGCCTTAAGTAAACCTTCAAACTTAGAAACACCCTGACCTACAGGTTTTAAAAAAACCTGTATCTCTACAGCCACCATTGCAGTACAATTGCCTGCCATAAAGTCTACTCAGAGACTTTAGCAAGATAATGTACAAAGAGGACATTAACTTGCATTTTTGCCTAAATTAAAACATTGCTATATGGGAGAGAACTTCACTTCGTATAGTTGGAACTGTGACTGCTATAGTTAGATGTAGTACAGCTCACATTTTGCACTACAGTGAAGAGAATACCCAGTTACATATAAAAAAAAAAAAGAAAAAAAAGGTCTCTCATGGCCATGTAGGAAGGGACCCTTCAAAATTGAACCCAACCCTCACCCCCCAAAACAATACAATACATATGGGTACGTCTATAAAAATAACAATAACTAAATGCAAATTAGTGGCACACTATATTTCTAAAATAAACACTGAAAAATGCTTAATCAGATCTTTTTGGAGTTTTAAATTTTCCAGCTAAAATAAAGCAAATATCAATATAAAATGGCATAAAAATAAAACCTTATATATCTATATAGAAAAAAGTACAAAAATAATTTTAGTAAATAGAATAAAAAACAACATACAGGAGCTTTCAATTCACCATATAATAAAAAAGTGACACTGCCTAGTCATTACCGGGGGAAAGAAGACTGGTCTGGAACTAGTTCATCTACATGAGAATAACTTACCCTGACCAAACGACTTCCCAGCAGTCTGATATTTTCATTGATTAAATTGACTAGCTTCACTATGGTGGGATCTTCATAATCAAATCGAACACCAATCACTGTGGACACGATTATATTGGCCACCGCCGTGTTGATTATTTGCAGGTTATCAAAGGGTTTTCCTGAAATAATTTTTTTTAATAAAACAAATCAGTGAACACAGTTATCATACGCGTGGAGCCACAATAAGGGTAAACAATTTTGGAGATTCTGTGCTAAAGGAAGAGTTCCTGAAATTTTAATAAATTTTGATTGATTTCTAGTTTTTTTTAATCGTAATTTGAACTCCATTTTCTGATACACAGCTCCATATCCTCTGCCTATAGTGTCAAATCATAAAATACTGTCTGTCTGCAGTCACCACTAGTGGGAGCTTTAGAGCATCCTATACACAGTGTTATTATAAGGAATGCACTGTATACAGTATTGTCCCTCTAGTGTTGAGTATAGACAGCTAACATTTTATCATTTAACTCCATGGCCGTCACAACTATCTCCATTAATGAGACATTCAGACTGCCTAATGAATATTTCATGTTTATATCTAGCAACACAAAGCAGAAGCAATGGGTGATTGACTCATTATCTATTGATTTAATGTGTCTAATATGAAAAAAGAACTCAGTCTATATGTCTCCATGAACAAACACGGTGCAGTCTGATTCTGCAGTCATGTACTTTTCCAACCTATTCCTCTTGCTAACCTATTGACAGTAGAAGAAGTCTTAAATAGAAGAAAGTAACAAATCACTGAAGGGTAAGACTACACATGAAGTTTCTTTATAGCATGTAACCATGGAGACACATAGGTCTGCAAAGGAGCTGTATATTGAAAACCACAGGAGATTAGCAGTGGCCAGGTTTGAGGTGGCCACAAATACTATGCTGGGTCCCCCGGACACTGTTGAGGTGTTACCACGTATTGCTGCTCTCCCGAGGGAATGGTAAGGCATGGTGCACCACAATGAGAAATAGGTTCATAGAGTCTGGGTTTATAGTAAACCAGTGTGCTTCTTTACTGGAGGAAGTCAAGCTGGAGCTAACTTCTTTACTCTGGTAGCAGAATATTCTGTGCTGAGGAAAGGCCTGAATTAGCTGTCTAAAGCTAATTTCACATCTGCAGCACAGAGATCCAGCCACCCGATCTGGCAGAGAATACTGAGAATCGACAGCCAATTCCTAGCCAAATCTCTGCCTGACTCCATTATACTTAATAGGACCAATGTACATTCCGTTACACCCAGCAGTGCCGGATATGGACAATTCCCACAGGATATTCTCTGCAGACTGTCGGAATCCATGCCGCAGATGTGAAAGTACTGGCTGGTACCCTGACCAAAGGTCTGGTGGCCCATGGTCTGTGGCTCAGTCATCTGCCTGGCTCCCTGGTCAATCGACAGGGTCTGTGGCAGAGTATCCCCATCTCAAAATCTTCTTCTGGACACTTGTGAAGTATGTTTCGTGAGTCTCTCCTACGAAACACTGTTCTCTATCTGCAGACAACTAGGGGCCAGGTCCAGTTTTTTAGACCCGGCGTGAGCGGCAGTGGAAAATTATCAGCTTCTAAGTGCACAGGATAGAGATCCCCAAATCTGCTAGTGTGAACTGGCTGTGCATTAACCCTTTCCAAGTGCAAATAGTGTCAGACTGGGGTTCTAGAGCTCACCAGAGGCCCAAGCCCTATATCGTCAATAAAGTTTAATAGGGTTTGAATCAAAGAAATACACCATAGTGGCAAGTGATTGGCTCCTATGATGGCCAAATGTGTGTGTGTGTGTTTTTTTTTTTTTCTTCCTGGATCTTTGGAACCCAATATGGTATCAGAGCGTAGGCCCACCGGAGGATTCTCTGCTAGACCCCTGGGTCAGCCTTACTGTAAGTGCAAATATAGTCTAATAACAGTGCAAATGAACAGGATATATCAGATAAAAAGCAATAAAGCAATAAAACAGAATAAGTGCAAACAACATCATAAATCACAGTGTAAGCTAACCCATCAGAATGCACTAGTGAGTTGATGGCTTTGCATGGCATTAATAGTGGCAAATATTTGAGCCCTGACTGCAAAGGGTTGAAAACAAAACACAAAAAGGATTCAGCTTAAGCAAGGTAGAAGAGAACAAAGAATACAACAATAATTCTATCAGCATTATGTTCTATGTGCTTGTGAGAATATGATGACTTAGACGCTCACCTTTATGTGCCTTAAATGCCTGAACTAAACAATTTGATTCATCGATGATCTTGTTTTCTATGCCTTTCTTGCCCATTCCATAATCTCGTAGTGTTGAAAGAGTAAATCTTCTCATCACTTTCCAATTTTCACCATTAGCAAAGATAAGTCCTGAAAGTTAGTAATATAGATCAGTATCTGCTATACATTTGATCTATCTATCTATCTATCTATCTATCTATCTATCTATCTATCTATCTATCTATCTATCTATCTATCCAAGAAGTTATAGTTACCATGATCCTTTGTTGTCTTAGAAAACAGTTCTAATTTTGGTCGGTCAGAGAACTGGTCCCCATGGTTGACGAGAGCATCTTTAATGGTTTCATAACCACACAGAACCACTAATTTATCAAAGCCTATCTGCACACTGAAGACTGTGCCGTACGTCTTAGATAGCTGTGAAAACAATCAGAACAACATCCCATTCCATTAAATAGATAAATATGAAGAAAACAACTCGACTCTCTTACTAAAATCCAGATTTTGAGGGCAGTAATGCCTTCTTCCAAAAAACCAATATCCCTAATGACTTCTGTAGGATTACATAGTAAATATCTCTACAAGCCTTTGTATGGTATACTGGTGAAAGTAATACGTTTTTGATGGAAACTCTATTTGTCATTGTTAGAATGGAATACACCTGCAAATTATGGATTTATAATACAAATATTATTGCATATGGCCCACTGTTTTTCATTGGGCCCTGCAGATAGTAAGGCATGAATTGACAATGCATTAATATCATAAATAGAAGCTGGGGAAGGCTCACCTTGAGGTTTACAAGTACTTATAGTGGAACCAACATCTGATACACCCTTCACTGGGTAAGAGAAGTACTTGTTTATAAAGATCACTTGGTTTTTCCACATCCGTTGGGTCTTGGTATCTGCCCTTGTTTGTCTGGTGCTGACTATGGCCCATAAAACCTTCATTGCTTTCTTCCAGAGCCAGGTCATTATAACTGAAATATCCCTTTAAAAATGGGCACATGGCTATGGTATGTATTTGTCATGGTTAAGTTTGTACAGATTTGTTGAAATGGCTGATCATTTCTCTTGGAGATGAGTAAGTGTATGACTTGACACCTAAGCCTGGTGTGTTGTAAGGGTATTTTACATAATTAAGTACTGATTGGTTCTTTCCCCTTTAATTATTATATCACCTGCTATATTCTTTGTAATGTAGGGAGTTAGGGATAGTTAGACACATACAAACCCCCCAGTGTGCTGAGAAGTCTGCATTCTTAAGTGATTATCTCATAGACATGCATGCTGGACATCCTTAGGAGGAGGGGCTGAAAGGTATAAATGTTTGTGTTAAAAGATGACCAACTGGAACTCTGCTGAGAATATCATCCAGGTAGCATGTTGTAGGTCACTATTTGTCTCTTGTATCACCATCAACAATTTATATTTTTGATGGTTGGTCATCCCTCAATAAACAAAAGAGATTACAGCTGATTAGTGTTAGGCCTTCTGCTATTTTCTCCCTTGAATTTTATAACTGCTTGCTTGTTTTTTGTTTTTGTTTATTTGTATGTTCTTTATTTTCTCTCTTTTTGTTGATTGTAAGTATTTAACCTTTTATTAATACAGCATAAAACTACAATATGTTTAGTCATTGTGTGCACTAAAAGAATCCATAGTCGTTCTAAAAGTGTGTGACCTGTTTGATGCCTGAGAGTGTGTGAATTAGTGTACTGATGGTATTACATCTTGTGAGCCGCAATGCAGACGGGTAGAAGTGTTTATCTGGGGAGGCGGGATGAATTTTACTCAATTTTAAGCTAATTAGAAGTTGAGTGCACACCTTTGTCATGTGCTGGGATGGTACATATGTGATGTTCTTTAACACATTGAGTTATAACTGTGTTCAGAAGAACAATAAACAGAAAAGTTCAACTCTTATATGATCTTCATCTAGGCAGCACATCATATAGTAGCTGCCAGGATTACTTACAAGTTTTATTACTTCAACATAATTAGAATGAGTTATATATTACCTCCAATAATGTTTTATGAGGCTTAGCAAGGTCCAATATCAATGCATTTCCAATGATTGGTAGAGGTTTTGGTCCAGGAGGGAAATTACTGTAACGGGCTTGTTTCTGACTGTTGTTAAAGACAATGACAAAGAACAGGATAATGGCAATGGCCAGAAGAACGGTAACCAGGTCCATAGCAAACCTCTGCAAAAGAGCAAAACATGTTAATGGAGTGGAATGGGTACACTGAGCCACATAGAACTGTAAAATAGATGTTTTAGAGAATGATTGGCAGTCGACCCCTTCTAACTTTGTTACCTAATTTGCCTAATTTGAGTCCTTATGTGTAATTACTGTTCAGTCTTTTTTCTAAGCCTCCAGAGAGGACGGTTCTTGCAGTCAGAATATACAGTAGGTAGCTGTCTGATAGTTACCACTATGAGTCCCATTTCCTCCCATGTGACTGCTTCTGTTTCTTTGTCATATGGTCGCCTAGAAGGCCCTACCCCCTCCCCCGTTCAGATCTCTCCAGCTATCAGTCACAAAAAAAACAAAAAAACTTTTCCCTGACTCTCACTGTGCAGAGAATTGCATGATTAAACCCTTTAAGGCCGATATATTCTACACCTTTACCAAGTGAAATTCTTTTTATTTTTCGGTTGATACAGCCTTTTGAAGGCTTGTTTTCTGAAAATGTAGTCCTATGTTCCCATGGAACCATTCTGGGTTACATACAATGATTTTATTTATTTTTTTTATTCTTTCTTTGTGGAACAAATTTAAACAAATTAAACAGTTCCAGTATTTTTTTCCCTTGTTTTCCATTCGTGATTGAGATACAAGAACAGCACCAGATTAGATTATATATTTAATCGCCTTAAGGGCTCACTAGATATAACTATGTACACAGAAGATGGATACAGCGGTCAGATATGCAAATACAAGTGGTATGGTACAACAGAATTGAACAGAACAATAGTCAGTTACCAGAGAGATGGATAATCCGTTAAGATGAGTTCTGGGTTGAGGTAAGGCCTGACTGTAACCACATGGGGGTCAGTGATGTCAGCAGCATGTCCAAGGTCTCTCCAAACACCATGCTCAGAGTGACCCCCCTTCCAAGAAAGACCAAGGCCTCTGTTCTCTATGGCCTTTTACCCCTGTAGCCGGCCACTCACCTCCTCCCCCTTCCCAGTTCTGGCAGCAAAATCCCCACAAAACCATTATGGCCCAAAGCTCCAGACCGGGAGGTCACAGGGAAAGGGTTCTGGTACCAACTGATCCTCCTAGGTTCCGGATACAGGTAGAGACCAAACACGACACACTTATCAGGTTCCTGCTTGGAGATCCCCGTATCTCCGCTTCCTGACATGTGATTGCTAACTTATGGACATGGACATGTCCCTCTCTGTCCCCATCTCGCTAATATGTAATTGGCTTATGCTTGTAATGAACAGCCAGTCCATAATTCTTTATTAATTCCTGGCTCCAATATGTCTGGAAAGTGGGTATCATGGCTAACAAGATGATAGCTCCCTGATGAGGGCTCTTCCTATGAGAAGGGCTTTGGTTCCTTAATGACTGGGAAAGTGTATCCAAGTGACATACAAGTGACCTGCTTTGAAGGCAGGACACCTGTGGTGTTTACTTCATCTGCTAGTTACCAGAAGATGGCTGTGATTAAGTAATGCCCAACATGGATCATGATTCCTATGATTAAATCATGACTAACCTAGATCATGATTCCTTATTCCTCATAGTGACCCCTTTTTTTAGTTACACAGGATAGTATATGTGGTTCTGGGAACCTCCTCTACAACCTTGCTATGTCCTGTTCTTCCTCTGTGGTGCTGACGCTGGTGCTTTGTGATGTGACTGTTATGTCACCAAAGGACCTAAACCCATTTAAGTTGTGGAATTGACGCAATTTGTAAAATAACACAGTTTTGCACAAATTACAGAAAACAATGTTTCTAACAAAGGAAGACCAAGTTGCCCACTATGTGACCAGTCTACCCAGAACCTGCTCTGTGATTGTCAGTCCAGGCATGACGAGAATGTTCTGCTGCATGAAGTATATGCTGCTATGAGGTAGATATAGGAGTTTTACACGTCTTTGGGTTAATTCTGTGTTGAAAAGTTTGAAAAATGAGACATTTGCCAGACCAACTGGAGTCTTCGTTCTCACTTGTCAATAATTTGGTTCACAGTGAGCTGAATAACAGGTGGTGTAAACTTAGAAAAAAGTGTCTGAAGATGCAGCAAATTTATGATCATAATCGTCCACTGTTATACATTTGGCTCTCTGTTAGTCTAGTCTAGTTTACATTGTCTGAGTCTTCAGCTGCCCATGCACATTCAATAGCTATCAGCTGAGTGATCGTTTGGCCTGGCAGCTATATCTCCCAACTCCCTCCAGACCTCCCCATAGACATTCTGTTCAACCAAGTGTCTATGTTGTTGATAAGAAGAGAGGAGAAAAATGCTGTCAGATACCTCTAATGGGAGGATAAAAGGACATTTTCTCCCCCGAGTTGAGAGTTCCCCAGATACATTAAACCAGTGTTCCTCAACTCCAGTCCTCAGGGCCCACCTAACGGTCAGGTTTTTAGGATTTCCTTAGTATTCAGCAGGTGATATAATTAGTTTCATTGCATCAGGACTTACCTCAGGTATTCATTCTGTGGGATATCCTCAAATCATGACTGTTAGGTGGGCCCTGAGGACTGGAGTTGGGGAACACTGCATTAAACTGTTGTTCGAATCGTCCATTCTTGGAAGGTTCAGCTAACCATACACTGATGTTTTTTGGAGAGGCCTTTGGAGAGGATTAGTAAATATTCCCCAGTATGTGGTTGAATTATGTAATATTGTGGCTGTAATACAGCTTCTACTGTTCTATATTGGAAAGAGAGTTATGGCTTTCAGCATGGACAGCACTTTGTAATAGTCACAAGATTATGTGCAACTCAGTGAATGCTGAGTCCTCACCGTGATTTTACTGCACATTCTGCACAATTTCATGTCAATTGTGCAGTTCTAACATTACAAAGTAATTCCATACTGCTTTTGAATACTATCTAAAATATACTGTACATACCATATGTAGAAGAACTGAATTTATGTTTTGTGGTGCCACGTATCCAACATTTTTATGAAAAGCTACAGACAAGACATGATGGAATGACAACTAAACATAAAACACCCAATGTGCTGCAATAACAGACTCAGCCCCTCTTCATCTGAAAATGTATGTTCTAATAAAGTAAAACCTACCTTGATTAGGTCAAAAACTGTGACGTGGTATCTCTATTCAAAGTCTGATAATATACCTTCTTCCTATGAGCTCTGCAGTAGTGGAGGTGACACTGTAAGTTGGTTGCCTCTTCCGTCCCCGCAGGTAACTGTGAGCTTTAATCCTTTAGAGAATATTTAAGCTTTGTAATCACAACACGATAGCCCAGCCTGTAAACCTAGCTTCTCTCCACTAAAACTGACATACAGTATATGACCTGCGCGAGCAATTTTAACAACAGGATTTAAAGCAGAAATCTAAAAAGACCCAAAACATGGCCCAAAAGAGAAATAACTAACTCTGTGCCCCTTTGATCCCTTATTGTTCAAAAACCACAGGAAAAAGATATTGCATGATATGATAACTAAATATGTGGATGTGCATGGCTACAGTTATCTTTTTCCTGTGATTTTTGAAGTTCATGCTCTTAAAGGGTTTCTGTCACCAGATTTTTTGCTATGAATCAGGCTGACATTACAGATGTGCCAATGTCACCTGATTCTAACTGTGGTGGTTATTTATTACCTAGTGCCCCCGTTTTTCTGTAATCATAACTTTTATAATATGCTAATTATCCTCCAGGAGCGGGGGGGGGTGTTACACCTGCTCCTAGATGCTCCGTTCACCCACCTTTGGTAACACCCAGTTCTTCCTGATCGACAGGGCCAGCCAGCGTTCATCTCCTCTTGCCGGCCCTGTCCTCTGTCTAAATCCCGCGCCTGTGCTGTTTAGTTTTCTGAACGGATCCACAGTGGGCTTCAGTATGGACTGGTATCTCAGTACTGAAACCAACTTCAGACTTATGTTTTAAAATGGTTTCAAAGTTGAAAAATCAAACCCAAAGTTATTCAACAAAGTCCCGCAATACTTCACCTTGTAGGAGCACATACAGTTGAATGCTGTATAGAAACAAATCTCCATACAACATTCAAAGTTTTGAACAAATCGACTTTGGATCTAGGATTCAAAGCTCGATTCTGTTCTGATAATGTCTTCAATTCATTTCATTGATTCATTTCAAACTTACTTTCTTAGGCCCCTTGATAGACTTTAGTACTCTGTGTGCAGTCGCTGCCTTTGCAAAATGTATACCCAACCATTGGCGTTGTGTTCTATATAAATGTTTCACCTTTGCCTAGTGAACTACTATTATTACCAGACACAAATCTCACATCACCTTTCCCTTAGAAGAAGAACTCAGTTCACCTGTCGCCTGTGATTTGCATTACTCCACCCCACAGCTCATAGTACAGTATTACTGCTGGGCGTTCCCTTTTTCTATTGAGTCTGCAGAAAGCAAATATCCATTATGAACTAGATTCCTATGAGAACTAATATGATGATACTGTAAATTGCACTTCATAAGTTAAAGCATAAGTGTAGTGTATGTACAATCACAGAAAAAAAAAATGTGGTCTAAAATGGCAGAAAATTGCTCAGACCCCATATGCTGTAGTGCATATCAAACCGGGGGAGAAATTCCGGCACATGTGATCCGTTGCTAACAGTAATCCCCAGCAAAAATGCATACAATGGAGGATGCCTGCAGCGGACCACATGTACCACAAAACCATCCTACACAAGGTAACAAATTGTGCGGATGTGGCGAACAATATAATCAACCAATCAGTAATAAAAGTGCACTGCGGCGGTAATGCAATTGATAATATATGGCTAAACCCTCACTCTGATGTTAAAATGAGACTTTCGCCAATATGTTCTTATATCAAGAACATACTGGAGCCCAAGCACCGCATCAAAGTATCTCAGAGTGGTGCGGGACCTAACGCTAACCTACCTAGCCATATGGGCAATTGCGGAAGGAGCATATAGGCCGACACACAGCGGCCAACTCCTAGTTACCTCCAGCGTGAGATCACACATGCAATGGGAGGAGGGAGGAGACTATGAGCCCCACCTACCAATGACTCATGTGACTCAGGCTGCACAGGTGCACCAGAATATTACCATAAGATGTAAGTAAGTTACCATATATTATCAATTGCATTACCGCTGCATTGCACCTTTATTAGTGATTGTTTGATTATAAGTGTAGTGTATGTCAAAAAGTAACAAAAAGTAACAGGGACCAACCCAACCAAATTTCAAATAAGTATGATACATACAGTATGTTGTGTGGTGCAGGAATAGCATGTGTACTCTCCCTTACAGTATATTACCTGCAGGGGTATGCACAGGTCTCATAGGGCCCCATATCAAAACTATGGGCTCCCTACTTTGCTCAGTTTATCATTACTCTTGCATGAAAAACACTCCCAAAAGTAAAGTGCACCTCCTCAGATTTCCAACTTTTCTTTTCATTAAACAGAAGATATTTTAGTAATAGTAAAAAATTGTAACAAAAAAATTGCCTTCCACCTCACTCTCTTTATCATACTTTTACGACAACATACTGAATAAGTATATGGCACTGAACACTATAACTGACATAAATACAATGATAAATCTCTATTACATTTTTACATCTATGACTTCCCTCATACAGTGTATTAAAAACCTGGCTAGCTGAAGCCTCCACTAGAGGGAGCTTAGTGCATAGAAATGTATACAGCTACCATTTATTGTAATGGAAGGTGTAAAATCTCTATCCACCAAACTCCTCCTAGTGGAAGTTGCATGAAAATGCAGAGTTTTCATTTTAGGAACAGCACAAGGTCTCCCCCATTTGACTCAACCTCATAGCAGTTGTGTAGTCTCTCTCTATGAAAGACATCTGTTATATATACATGCTGCAGGCATTCTATGCTTACTTATGGGGAGATTATATGTTACTGTACTTGCTTATTATGTGTTACATGCAGGTTACATGATTATATGTCATATTAATAGAAGTAGATTTCCAGTCTCAGCTCTAAATGTGTCTTTTTTCCCCTCACTTTGTGTGCAGCATTTACTTAGGCTACTTTCACATTAGTGTTTCTTTATTCCGGTATTGAGCTCCGTCATAGGGGCTCAATACCAGAATAAAACTGAAGACAACGGAATGCTCCTGAAAGCATTCCGTTCCGTCTTCAGACCGGAGAACAAACCGCAGCATGCTGCGGTTTGCTCTCCGGTCCAGGCATCCGCACCAAGACGGATCCGGAATGACCCCCAATGCAAGTCAATGGAGACGGAATATGTTTGGTGTGGACACACCAGTAATCCGGATCTGTCCTCCATTGATTTGCAATGGGGGGTCATTCCGGATCCGGCTACATACATAGATACATACATACAGACATACATACAGACATACATACAGACATACATACAGACATACTCCAGGGACGCCGGCAGCATGTCTTCACGCGCCTCCTGCGCACAGCTATGACGTTTCCCCACTCCGCCCAGCAGAGGGAGCTGTGGGGAATCGTCATCACTGCGCGCAGGAGGCGCGTGAAGACGTTCTGCCGGCGTCCCTGGAGTATGTGAGTATGTATGTGTGTATGTGTGTATGTCTGTATGTCTGTGTCTTGCTCCAATGTGTGTCATGTGTGGGGCCGGAGCGCTGTCCGGCTCCACACATGTATCAGCGTTAGCACGGATCCATTGGCACCCTTTAGGTGCCGGATCCGTGCTAACGCTAGTGTGAAAGAGGCCTTACCTATTTCTTCTCACTAATGGCTTTGCTGTCTGCAGTTAATAATCCTTCCCTGGTCCTTCCCTGCTGTAATGGAAATCTGATTTCCGTGCACTGACAAGATTGTGCAATACACAGCAGGGTGTCTTAACATGCAGTGAAGGAGGGGCAGAGCAGCAGTAGAGAAAATTACAATACTTCAGATTCCAATAGACAAGGCAGTTTGAACTCCTCTATTCTATGGGCTACGACTTTCCTTTGCTTTTCTGGTGTGCTGTTACGGCACAGATCAGCATGCCGGATCTTACAGGATCCAGTTTTACCGGCTCCTCTACTTCACTGTTTGGGGTCTTAATAAATGCCAGGTTTTAGGACAGGACAAGAAACGTTGCATGCAATGGTTTTGGTCCAGCCAACAGTCAGCACTTATGTCCGAAATCGGCCGGATCACCCCCAGACCTCCTTGCAATCAAGATGGATCCAGCGATAAAGTAGAGGATCGGGTGACACCGGATCCTATGAGATCCGGCAGGCTGCTTCGTGCTGGAACAGCTTGCCAGATCTTCGAACGGAGATGTAAACAAGGCCTTTGATATATTTTAAAAAATCAGTCTGTTGGCAAGCTGTGATGTTCTGTTTTCTTTAAATCTCGTTAGTTGATGGGTCATGTGCAACTCTTATCTTTGACCTGCTGACCTCAACATATATTTAAGAAGAATTGAACTATAATGAGTATAAGATAAGGAAAACTGATCTGCACCTCTTCGGCAATCCTCAAAATCAAGCTCATTCTTATTCCAATGGCTTTACACCTGAGAATATTTAAGGCGCCTTTCCCAAGAGTCTGATATGTTGGAGTAGAGAGTTCCAGAGTATAGGGATGCATATGCGAAATCTTGGAGGAGATTGTGCGAAGAGATGATAAGAGGGGAGGAGAGAAGGAAGTCTTGTAAGGATCGGAGATTATGTGTGGGGATGTATCGGGAAAGTAGCTCTGAGATGTAGGGAAGGGACAGGTTGTGGACAGCCTTGTATGTATTTGTTAGTATTTTGAATTAAAGTTGCTGGGTAATGGGGAACCAGTGAAGGGATTCGCAGAGGGGAGAGGCAGATTAGTAACAGGGTGAGAGGTGGATTAGTCGGGCAGCAGATAGAGGATAGATTGGAGGGGTGTGAGAGTACTAGATGGAAGGCCACAGAAGAGAATGGAACTTGCAGTAGTCTAGGCAGGAGATGATGAGGGCATGTACTAGCATTTTTGCAGACTCAGGAATGCAGGATGTGGAATGCGTGGATGCGCAAGATATTTTTGAGTTGTAGACGGCAGGTGATGGAAAGGGCTTGGATGTGCGGTCTGAAGGAGAGGGAAGAATCCAAGCCAGCTGACTTGTTTGACCGGGGAGAGTGAGCAGCCGTTGATTGTGATAGATAGGTATGTTGGGGGGAGAGGGGTTGAGCAAGATAGGGGAAAGATTATAAATTCTGTTTTATCCATGTTACGTTTTAGAAAGCGAGATGAGTAGAAGGAGGATATGGAAGACAGGCATTGTGGTAATCTGGATAGTAAGGTGTTAAAGGGAGTCTGTCACCTCATTTTCACCTATATAAGCAGTGCCCCACAGAAGATTGCAGACACATCCCAGACATACCTGTGTGCACTTTGTGTCTGTATTCCATGTCCAGAAAAAGCACTTTTATTCTGCAGGAAAACAGCTCCCAAGTGCCCAGCTCTGCTGCTGCTGCAAACCAGACTGAAGAGGGGAGGGCTGCTTTAACTGCTCATATCTTGGGATTGGTAACAAGAAGCTGACCTTCTTTGAAAGCTGGCATTCCAAGCTTTAAAATTATACCTAAATCACAGCATTATATCCATTATATCAGAAGATATAGCTGTTAGAAATCGAGTCATGAGAGAAAGCTGCTTTTAGTTTCACTTTCAGCCGGGCACTTGGGAGCTGTTTTCCAGCAGAATAAAAGTGCTTTTTCTGAACATGTAAGGGTGCATTTACATCACAGTTCAGCTTTCCGTTCTTCTGATACGTCAGAAGAAGAGAAAGAGAAAAAACAGGATCCAGTAAAAAAAACGGCTCCTGTTGCATCAGTTGTCATCCGTTTGAGCCATTTCAGTCTGAGATCCTTCTTTTAGATGGGGAAAATAGTCCTGTATGGGCTTGTTCACACATCAGTTATTTGATCAGTTATTTCCATCAGTTATTGTGAGCCAAAACCAGGTGCGGGTCAAAAACACAGAACAGGTGCAGGTCTCTCTTTTTCTGATGAAACAGAAGAACAGAAAGCTAAATGGTGATGTGAATGCACCCTAATACAGACAAACAGTGCACATAGGTATGTCTGGGATGTGTATGCAATCTTCTGTGGGGCACTGCTGTTAGTTATATAGGTGAAAATTAGGTGACAGACTCCCTTTAATGTCTGGACCAGAGAGGTAGATTTGTGTGTCGTCAGCATAAAAGTGATACTGAAAGCCATGGGACTCTATGAGCTGTCCAAGGCGGAAAGTGTAGATAGAGAAAAGCAGGGGTCCTAGGACATAGCCCTGCGGGACACCAACAGAGAGAGAATGATACGAGGAGGTGGTGTGAGAGTGGGAGACACTAAATGTCCGGTCTGTGAGATATGTTGTGATCCAGGAGAGGGCCAGGTCTGTGATGCCAAGAGATGAGAGAGTTTGTAAACGGAAGGGAGGAGGAGGAAAGGAGGAGGAGGAAGGAGAGAGGAGGAGGAGGAGGAAGGAGGAGGAAAGGAGGAGGAAGGAGTGAGGAGAGGAGGAGGAAGGAGGAGGAAAGGAGGAGGAGGAGGAGGAGGAAGGAGGAGGA